>JANJGK010004427.1:0-45000 GCA_039081455.1 Macrobrachium rosenbergii
CAGAGGCTGCTTCCCTGGAGGTAGGCAGGTTTCCTACCAGGCTGGGGAAGCGGGCCTGAGGAGGGCCTGAACCATAAGGCTGAGGGGTCCCAAGGTGTCCTAAGGAAGCCTTCCCTTGAAGGCAGCCTTGACTGGGAAAGATCCTCTTCAGAAGCTGTTTTCCTGGAGGTAGGCAGGTTTCCTGCCAGGCTGGGGAAGCGGGCCTGAGGAGGGCCTGAACCACAAGGCTGAGGGGTCCCAAGGTGCCCTAAGGAAGCCTTCCCTTGAAGGCAGCTTTGAGTGGGGAAGATCCTCCTCAGAGGCTGCTTCCCTGGAGGTAGGCAGGTTTCCTGCCAGGCTGGGGAAGCGGGCCTGAGGAGGGCCTGAACCACAAGGCTGAGGGGTCCCAGGGTGCCCTAAGGAAGCCTTCCCTTGAAGGCAGCCTTGACTGGGGAAGATCCTCCTCAGAGGCTGCTTCCCTGGAGGTAGGCAGGTTTCCTGCCAGGTTAGGAGAGCGGCCTGAGGAGGGCCTGAACCACAATGCTGAGGGGACCCAAAGTGCCCTAGGGGAACCACCCCTTAGGAGCACCTTTGTCAGGGGAAGGACCTCCTCAGATTCTCCGATGACGTCATCAAGTGAGGAAATAAGAAAGGTAAGGAAAAATATGCTTTTTCTTCCTACGTAATGGGATGACGTCATTACAACCACTTTTAATAATAATAATAATGATAATAATAATAATAATAATAATAATAATAATAATAATAATAACAAGGCAACTGAAGGAGAGAAAGAGTGTGAGTGAGCGTCAGTCTTGAGGGCATCAGTCTTGCAAGTGTCAGTCTAACAACCATCAGTCTTTGGAGCATCAGTCTAAAGAGTGTCAGATTAATGATCGTCAGTCTAAAGAGCGTCTGTCTTGCGAGTTGCAGTCTAGCAAGAGTCAGTCTTGTGATTGTCAGTCTAGCGAGCATTAGTGAGTGTTAATCTAATGATTATCAGACTTGCGGGGGTCAGTCTAACAAGCATCAATCTAATGAGCGTCAGTCTTGCGAGCATCATTCCTGAGAGCGTCAGTTTAACAAGCCTTCCTGAGCGTCAGTCTTGCATATGTCAGTCTAATGAGCATTAGTGAGCATCATCATTGCATACCTCAGTCTAACGAGCATTAGTGAGCGTCATGGTTGCAGAAGGCAGTCTAACGAGCGTCAGTGAATGTTTTGCATTGTGTCAGTCTAATAAGCATCAGCGAGTTGTCAGTCTTGCTTGCATGTGTTAGTTAACAAGAGTTAGTCTTCCGAGCGTCAGTCTAACGAGCGTCACTCTTGCGGGCGTCAGTCTAACGATCATCAGTGAATGTCAGTCTTGCATGTGTCAGCCTAATGAGCATCAGTGAACGTTAGTTTTGCGAGCGTCATTCTAATGAGCACCAGTCTAATGAGCGTCAGTCTTGCGAGTGTCAGTCTAACAAGCCTCACTGAGCATCAGTCTTGCATACGTCAGTCTAACGAGCGTTAGTGAGCATTATCATTGCAGAAGGCAGTCTAACGAGCATCAGTGAATGTCAGTCTTGCATGTGTCAGTATAATGAGTGTCAGTGAGTGTCAGTCTTGCATGTGTCAGTCTAACGAGTCACTCTTGTGGGCATCAGTGAACGTCAGTCTTGCATGTGTCAGTCTAATGAGCATCAGTGAGCGTGAGTCTTACGAGCGTCAGTGAGAGAGAGAGAGAGAGAGAGAGAGAGAGAGAGAGAGAGAGAGAGAGAAAGAGAGAGAGAGAGAGGCTCATGGCGGGTAAGTTATTATCGGCCTCTGTGATTCTTCTTCTTATTCTTCTTTTATCGGCTGATTTCCTCAAGAGGGGCACAACTCTCTTTCGTGTGTCTGTCTCCATCCCTCTCGTTCCCCATCTGAGGGGAAAAGGAGTCATGGCTATCAATTAGATATTCGGGGGGGGGGGGCGGGGTGACTGCCGTATGCACCTTAATTTGAATATAGTATAAAATAATAATAATAATAATATCATGATTCGACGAAGGAAATTCACATCAACCTCAACTATGAGAAGATTATATGAAGTTCCCGCCCGATTCTCAGTCGAGCCGCTCGAGGCGGGTGTTGGGGATGTTGGGGGAGGAAGTGGGGGAGAGGGTTGGTGGCGTTTCGTCCTCCCGCAAAAACCGCTTTACTCTTGGGGAGCAGTTCCGTACACGCACACACACACACTCAATCTCTCTCTCTCTCTCTTTAGCACAGGAAGCCTCTCAGACTTATCCAATGGACAGCAGCAACTGACGGCATACAATGAATGGGGGGTAAGGCACCTTCCCCCCGCCCCTTAAATGGTCACAGGTGCGACCTGCTCGCCGAAGGATAGAGTTTAATGACCTGTTCAATGTCAGTCGAGACTTCACATGGAAAACCCCATACATAATATCCCCTTTGTCATTTGGCCGGTTTTATTCAGATTCCAATCACATGACATGGCGGGATCTTTCAACATGACATCGCTTAGATAGATATATATTTTGATATCATAAACAATGGGATATTTTGTTTCATTTCTCTCGTTTCTGAGGGACGTTTTTAAGCAGTGAAAGCTTCACATTAATCAAATTAAATCCATTTAAAAGATCCAGATTCGACATTCGAAATGGAGGCTGTTGGAAAATTGAATATGGTTTTATTTACCTGGTTTCATTGGATTGAGAGAGAGAGAGAGAGAGAGAGAGAGAGAGAGAGAGAGAGAGAGAGAGAGAGAGAGATGGTCTAAGTGTCCAGAGACAGAGAGAGCGGTCAGTGGGAAGTACGAAAGGATATAATGAATTAAGGATCGCCTCATGCTACGGTTTATGGGCTACAGCCGAAGGCGAAGTCAGAGCTAATCAAGCGATGTGAACAGGAGAACTGGAGGGAGACGTTAATGAAGATGGCCGTCAGTTCGTTTTGAATTTTGAATAATTTTTTAAGCCTTTTGCCGCCCAACCCTTTTCCCCCCACACAAACCAACACGCCCACACTCTGCAGAAAGAAGGCTTCCTTCCTTGTGTCGTCCTTGTTATGAAGACCAGCCGATGGACGAAGGAGGACGAAGAATCACATCGGCCTAAAAGGCTTTCCCCCCCGCCCCCCCAACAAGGACCTGTCTTCTCTCACTGAGTGACAATTATTTTTGTTATCATTATTATTATTTTTGTCCCTCTACTTGGTCCTCCTTCCAATGCCCTGGTGTCCAGTCAACTTTATTATTATTATTATTATTATTATTATTATTATTATTATTATTATTATTATTATTATTATTATTATCTTACAGTAACCAGCCGAGCATGCCAAAGTGGTCTCCTTGGGCAGTTGGAGAATGGCTTAGTTTTATAACCTGCAAGTAAATGAATATAGGAACCGGGTTATATATAGTCCAAATTAAAAAAATAATTCCTCCCTAAATGACGATAGGAATCACACGTGTCCATCAGCCGAGAAACTTGTTATGCGCCACTTCCATCGAAATTCGGGTTAGGACCAGGATTCATTAAAAATGTGGATAAAGAATAACGCTATGCGCCACCTTTATTACGGTCGCGAATTGCTCTTAATTGAAAGAGTGTTTTCCCTGACGCAAGTCACAACTCACCTATTTCTTGAGAGTCAGTTTCTTCATCGATAATATTGTTAGGCGCCATGAAGTGGGCCAGCTGCTCTAAGAAGCATTTTTCTTGGGGGCCGTTATACAGATTTATATTACTCGGAGAGACGTTGGCTGCGAGTGTCAGGCCAACCGGCGCTCTTGTTGTCATTGTGGTGTGACTCTAGAAGTCGTTTCCGTGTTCCTTCAACTTTATCGCTAACGGCGAGGATATTATCAGTCATCGAGCAATAGTATTGCTGCTGTATTGAGTTGAGACAACGTAGATCCTTTGGAAGTGTGGTTTGTGGCCGGGCGGCCGTCGCCCCGCATAGTGTGGGAAAAATATGTCTGGCGTTGGTGGCTTCTGTGACAGAAGTCCAGCTTGTTTTGGCTGAAGTTTCGCGGTCAGATGATAGTAATACTGATGATAATTAGCCTCTTCTGATAAGCTTGGTGATGATGGTGTTACTGAATAAAGAAGCAGCAGCGTCGTGACAGGACGTCAATGTTTTTACAAAGTTGACGATGAGGCGACTCGTGTCATCCTCGAGCGCATTACAATCGCAAATTCGGGCGTAGTCCTTCCAACATTGCCGCCCCCCCCCCAACTACTTGTGGATGACCCCGGCTGGTCAAGGGATTGACGCATCTCACTTTACTCTACTGGAATGAGAAGAGACGAGGCAGGAAGGAACTTCTCACAATCAGGTGAGGGAAAATACCTTTGTTTTTCCAGAGCCATTTTTGTTGCCTTAACATTCTCGAATGAATATTCTTTATATATACATTAATCACCTGCTTCCTCATTCATCATCATTCGCAGTTTTGTCAGGACTCTTATTACCATTCTCTCTTTTTATTCACGTTGATGATGAACTGTGAGTGACAGTATTAATTTGGGGGAATTATTGTCTTTCTGGAAACGACAGAGGATAGGCCACCACCTGGTCCTGGTTAAAGTTTCATAATTCAGCTTCTGGAAACGACAGAGGATAGGCCACCACCTGGTCCTGGTTAAAGTTTCATAATTCAGCTTCTGGAAACGACAGAGGATAGGCCACCACCTGGTCCTGGTCAAAGTTTCATCATTCAGCTTCTGGAAACGATAGAGGATAGGCCTTTGATGAAAGGACATTTGAAGAAAGAACATTTGAAAGGACATTTGAAGAAAGGGTATTTAAAAGGACATTTGAAGGGACATTTGAAGGGACATTTGAAAGGACATTTAAAAGGACATTTGAAGGGACATTTGATGAAAGGATATTTGAAGAAAGGACATTTGAAAGGACACTTGAGGGGACATTTGAAAGGACATTTGAAGGGACATTTCAAAAGACATTTGAAGGGACATTTGAAGGGATACTTGAAGGGATATTTGAAAGGACTTTTGAAGGGACATTTCAAAAGACATTTGAAAGGACACTTGAAATGACATTTGAAGGGACATTTGAAAGGACATTTGAAAGGACATTTGAAGGGACATTTCAAAGGACATTTCAAAGGACACTTGAAGGGACACTTGAAGGGACATTTGAAAGGACTTTTGAAGGGACATTTCAAAGGACATTTGAAAGGACACTTGAAATGACATTTGAAGGGACATTTGAAAGGACATTTGAAAGGACATTTGAAGGGACATTTCAAAGGACATTTGAAAGGACACTTGAAGGGACACTTGAAGGGACATTTGAAAGGACTTTTGAAGGGACATTTCAAAGGACATTTGAAAGGACACTTGAAATGACATTCGAAAGGACATTTGAAGGGACATTTCAAAGGAAATTTGAAAGGACACTTGAAGGGACATTTGAAATCACACTTGAAGGGACATTTGAAATCACATTTGAAAGGACATTTGAAGGGACATTTCAAAGGACATTTGAAAGGACACTTGAAGGGACATTTGAAAGGATTTTGAAGGGACATTTGAAAGGACACTTGAAAGGACATTTGAAGGGTCATTTGAAAGGACATTTGAAGGGAAATCTGGAAGGACATTTGATGGGTCATTTGAAAGGACATTTGACATTTGAAAGGATTTTTGAAGACATTAGAAAGGACATTTGAAAGGACATTTGAACGGTCATTTGAAAGGATATTTGAAGGAACATTTGAAAGGACATTTGAACGGTCATTTGAAAGAACATTTGAAGGGATATTTGAAAGGACATTTGAAGGGTCATTTGAAAGGACATTTGAAAGGACATTTGAAAGGATTTTGGAAGACATTTGAAAGGACATTTGAAGGGACATTTAAAAGATCATTTGAAGGGTCATTAGAAAGGACATTTGGAAGGACATTTGAAAGCACATTTGAAGAAAGTACATTTGCAGAAAGGACATTTAAAGAAGGACATTTGTAGAAAGGACATTTGAAGAAAGGACATTTAAAGAAAGGACATTTGAAAGGACATTTGAAGAAAGGACATTTAAAAGGACATTTGAAGAAGGGACATTTGAAGAAAGAATATTTAAAAGGACATTTGAAGAAAGGACATTTAAAAGGACATTTGAAGAAGGGACATTTGAAGAAAGGACATTTAAAAGGACATTTGAAGAAGGGACATTTGAAGAAAGGACATTTAAAAGGACATTTGAAGAAAGGACATTTAAAAGGACATTTGAAGAAAGGTCATTTAAAAGGACTTTTGAAGAAAGGACATATTTTGACCCCAGATAAAAATCTCAGGAAAAAAGTCACCGGGAAAAGTCACAAGAAAAAGTCCCAGGAAAAAAACCATAGGAAAAAAGTCACAGAAAAAATCACTGGAAAAAAAGTCACAGGGAAAACGCCACAGAAAAAAAGTCACAGGGAAAACCACAGAAAAAAAGTAACAGGGAAAACCACAGAAAAAAAGTCACAGGGAAAACCACAGAAAAAAAGTCACAGGGAAAACCACAGAAAAAAAGTCACAGGGAAAACCACAGAAAAAAAGTCACAGGGAAAACCACAGAAAAAAAGTAACAGGGAAAACCACAGAAAAAAAGTAACAGGGAAAACCACAGAAAAAAAGTCACAGGGAAAACCACAGAAAAAAAGTCACAGGGAAAACCACAGAAAAAAAGTAACAGGGAAAACCACAGAAAAAAAGTCACAGGGAAAACCACAGAAAAAAAGTAACAGGGAAAACCACAGAAAAAAAGTCACAGGGAAAACCACAGAAAAAAAGTAACAGGGAAAACCACAGAAAAAAAGTAACAGGGAAAACCACAGAAAAAAAGTCACAGGGAAAACCACAGAAAAAAAGTCACAGGGAAAACCACAGAAAAAAAGTAACAGGGAAAACCACAGAAAAAAAGTAACAGGGAAAACCACAGAAAAAAAGTCACAGGGAAAACCACAGAAAAAAAGTAACAGGGAAAACCACAGAAAAAAAGTCACAGGGAAAACCACAGAAAAAAAGTCACAGGGAAAACCACAGAAAAAAAGTCACAGGGAAAACGCCACAGTGAAAAACCACAGAAAAAAGTCACAGGAAAAAGTCACGGGAAGAAACTGTTAGGAGAGGGCAGAGGAAAGTCAGACGGAAGAAAGAGAACATGAAAGGAGGTGCAGTAAAAGGAACGAAAGGCTTCGGGGCCATACATAGAACACATTTTGCACCGCACAATAAAGTGAACTGCAATGGACTGGAAATGAGAGAGAGAGAGAGAGAGAGAGAGAGAGAGAGAGAGAGAGAGAGAGAGAGAGAGAGAGAGAGAGAGATTCAGGGAGGAAAAGATTCAGGGAGAGAGAGAGAGAGAAAAAGGGGAGAAAGATTCAGAGAGAGAGAGAAAATAAATGTTATCAAAGACAGAGTTCAGTTCAATTCCAGGCCTATATTTTCAGCCATTAAAACAATGTGCAATATACTCGTACATGCGCATGTACATCAGTGTATGTATATATACATACAAGGTGTATATGTATATATAATATATATATATACAAATATATATAAACAATAAATTCAGTTAATACTTTGCATCCGACCAGGTAGGTCGCCTCCTCCCGGACGGGTCCCGAGAACGTCCCGTAACACACCCTCTTTCCACGAAGTCTCAAGAGACACTGAGGCAGTGTTGCCAGATGGTCGCAGTGTAATTTCTGAAGATTTTCCAACAAAATTTCTGGATATTTCTTAAAATTTCTGAAGATTCTAATTTTAATTGTACATTAATTATACAAAAGAAAATTGAAAAACTCAATTGTACATGAATAGTGAGTAACTATTTCTATTTTCTTCTTTTATGAAATTCAAACCAATAAATCATTTTTTCAATAATTAATTTTTACCTGACAATAATTATTGCTTCTTATCCATCAAATTATAATTTTCATAAAAACAGAACTCAAAACGATGAAATTAATAACAGCAAACATAAAGATATATTATTAACTGACAAGTTTTTGTTGACACTAAATGAAATGAATCATATATTTCTTTGACTGAAAAAATTCTAGATCACTACAAAATAAATGTAACTTCCATAATATTGGGTTAATTAACATGATGTATTCATAAAATTGCGGTGATTAATATGAAAATTTCAGAACACTGGAATAATTAACATGAAATTTAGCCTAAATCATTAGCAAATACTGAAAACATTAGTTTTCTTCTATTATTTCCTCTTCACTGTCATTAACATTATCAGTGACTGCACTTTCTTTTTTGTAAATGTCACTGTTCATCGTCCGAACCATTTCCGATGGTACAGTAAAATTATAGCAGGTTTTCTTTTCAAGTAGTCTTTCGCTGTGTAATAACCCACTCATTGTTTTGGTTGATAATCTGTTTCTAAGTTTCGTTTTCATTCTATTTACGGCAGAAAAGACTCTCTCCACACTAGCACTAGAGTGAGGAAGACACAATAAGTTCAACATGAGAGCAGACAGATTAGGAAACATTGGGTTTCCGTCACCAGATTTCACTCCTTTAACAGCCATCCAAAACTTTGTTGGAGTTTCAAACTCTTCCGAAAGAAGCTCACTATTTCTCAAAAGCCGCCATTCAGTGTCTGTCTATATTCTGTACATTGGTCTCATTGACTAGAGCTGGGAATGATGACATAAGGGAGCAAGGGAGGGCAATGATTTGGCCTTGACAACTTTGGGGTCTAACGCTTCTAACTGTTCAAAAATAACATCATTGAAGGGAAACCGTTTTCTTATTTGTGCTGCACCTTCAGTACAAAAGTTCAGGCAGCTCTGTCGCAACTCTTGAAGCGTTTGAGTTGGGATGCCATGCTGTTCCGAGAGAAGCATTCCAACTTTAGCACCTAAATAGATAGAAGACAGGGATTTGAATTTATGGGGGTCATTCAGTGCAACCTTGTTTAGTGGTGTCTTTTCTAAATAATTGTCATTTAAATAGCATTCAACCAAAGTTTTGAACGATGCAGAAACTGACTTTCGCATTACGTGAATCTGCATACTCTCTGATTGCATTAATTTATTTAGAGAATTGAATATTGGTAAAACAAACTCCAAAAACGTTAGATATAGTTTGGTTAATGGATTCTTTAGTCTCTGCAGTATGTTGTCACAAGCATGCGATCGTTCTGAGAATGCAGCTTCAGTGAAGTACAAAATCAATGCATCATATTGCTCTAAAAGTCGGGATACAACCATATGTAATGACAACCAGCGGGTTTGACATGGATGCAAAAGTTTATGTGGTTTCACATTAACAGAAACCCGAAATCCTTGAAATGACCCCATTCGCTTGGGGCTGCACTGTAAGTAGCTGAAAACATCACGCGCTAAGTCTTCAATATTTCTAGGCAGAGTTAAGCATGCATAAGAGGCACATAATGCAAATGTGTGACATATACATTTCATGATAAACAGACCCTTAATGTCATTCTTTAAATGTGAAGACAGAGAATTAGGCTATGGTTACAGTGGATCCGAATTCGGACGAAAAATTTTTCGTCCGAATTCGGACGAACAATCAAAATAATGGAATACATAGGAAGTGGTTACACTGGCAGCATCTTTTCGGACGACTTGGGACGAACAATTTGGCTTTTCAAAAAATTTTGTTTTTTCGTCCGAACAGTCACGAACTACCCTTCATCAGGCATGGATATGGAGCAGCTTATTAGTTTAGTTTTTGAAAAGAGGAGTCTGTGGGATTTAAAGGAGAAAAATTATCACAATAGAGACCTCAAGAAAAGATTGTGGCAAGAAATAAGTGATGATATGGATATCACAGGTAAGAAATCCTGTATTATTTTTTAAGTGTTTTTAGAATAGGCGGACTGCTGGACACTATTTAGTAACAGAGGTTTATGAAACACATAATTTGTAAGAGATATTTTTAATGGATCCTTGTTTACAATACAGCGAGTGGTGAAAAATGTTGTCCTAATAAAAGAAAACGACACTACATTCAAAGAAAGCCCACATAGGAGAAACTTAATTTAACTTTAGTTAATGAAACTGAATAATATTTCCGCTTGCTTAAGTTTATATCAGCAAAGAGAGCTTACATGTTATTCTGAAACGCTACAGTACCTAAAGGGCTAACAAAGTAATTTTTGAAAGTTTCTCTAATTTCACTAACTGTGTTGCCATATCGATTATACCTTCTGGTAGTTAGTTGGCCCATTCATTTCTGACATTTCATGATGGTTTTGCTTTGAAGGAACACCTTCCTTGTCAATAATTATGTTGTGTAGGAAACACATACACTTAACTACAATATCAACGTTTTCTGGGTGTAATTGTAATTCTGATTTTAAGCACCTCCACTTTGAAGCCATAATGCCAAACGCACATTCAATGGAGCGCCGAGCTCTTGAAAGTCTGTAGTTGAAAGTTTGTTCCTCCTTTGAAAGATTCTGCTTGGAGTAAGGCTTCATTAAATATGGTTTTAATGGGTATGCATCGTCCCCTACCAATACGAATGGCACTTTAACATCTGCTGACGGAATATTCTCATCATCTGGCATATTGAAACTGTTTGTCTCTAAGCGCTGATAGACTGATGAAAGGGAAAATATCCCCCCATCGCTTTGCCTGCCATAGGCACCAACATCTATAGCAATGAATCTGCAGTTAGTATCAGCTATTCCTTGTAAAACTGTTGAAAAATACTGCTTATAATTAAAGTACATAGATCCTGAGTTTTTGGGAGATTTAATTCGGATATGTTTTCCGTCGATCGCTCCGACTCACTGAGGAAAGTTCCATTTCAAAAAGTAGTCATTTGCAATCTTCAGTTGTAGGTACATTCATGTGTTACTCATGTAACTTGTCCCAAATTTGAGAACAAGTCTCATAGACAATAGCTCGTATTGCAGTATGTGATACTCTATATGAGAAACTGAGCGATCTGAATGACATCCCAGTCGAAAGAAACCTGAAAAATAGATATTATTAATTAATTCAGTTATTACAGCAACTTAACAGTCATTATATAAAGTTGCTGAATACAAAATATTTTATATTCATGAACTCTTCTCCTTATAAAATAGGGTAAATATCTTACTTTCAGTCTACTACAGTTGCGCGATCCAAAACCTGTTATCATATAAACTAAGACACCAAAAATTTCATCTATCATTTCGAATTCTGCAAACTTTAATGCCAAATCTTAAATTTATATACCTTCTTTTTCAGTTTACGCAGCAAGAAAAAAATGGACTGGATTACGAGATACCTTTCGTAAAGAGTTGAACAAATTCCAAAAGAAAAAATCTGGTGAAGAGGGAGGACCTATAAGGCAGTCGTTATGGCCTTATTATTCAAGTCTTCTATTTCTCAAGGATCAGATGGAAGGAAGGGATATGCACAGTAGTCTTCCACTGGTAAATACTGAGAAAATTCCCTCCCCAAAGTCTCCAGTCGAAACATTAGATGACATGCAGGCTAATGATTCACAGGAAGCACAATTTCAAGTAAATTCAGAGTCTCCACCAGTAACTACTACTATAGCTTGGACGCCAAAATCATCCTGCCACCCAAATAAGAAAACATCCAAAAGGAACGACATCATGCAAAAACTTATTGAAAAAGAAAACAATAAATTGGAGGAGTACAGAAAACAAAAAAGTTCCCAAAAATGCTGTCAAGAGGACGACCCAGATTATCATTTCCTGATGAGTCTACTACCATATCTACGAAAAGTTCCAGAGTCAAGGAAAATGATTGTCCGAACACGCCTACAACAGGTATTTTGTGATGAAGAAATTACAGGACATTCAAATGCATCTACCAGCTTTACTGCACTCTCATCTCCATATAGTTTCTCTCCCAACAGCGAACTTTCAACTTCAAGTGAAGCAATAAATTACTGCGCACCTCATGTAGTATCCACACCTGTTGCACAGAGTGACTTCTCTCCTTTTCCTGTGCAAACTATATCACCTGAAGTTCCGCAGGAGTTACAAGTTATGCCAATGAGTTCACGCCAACTATTGGACCTATCGCTAACTTCTCCAGTTACGCACAGCAATGTGTAATACATATGCGTTACACTTTTATTAGTAATGATTGGTTACCTTTCCTCCAAGTCATATTTGCTTAAATGTTTGTCTTTGCTTTTATTATTATTTTAATTTTGTTTTCTGCAATGGAATTTAAACAGGCTTTTATTATTATTTTAATTTTGTTTTCTGCAATGGAATTTAAACAGGCTTTTATTATTATTTTAATTTTGTTTTCTGCAATGGAATTTAAACAGTACTTTTGTTATTAGCATTAAATATGGAATTTCTTTATTTTTTATTTTTACTTCACCTTACTAATTTATCATGTTATCTACATATATAAAATTCTCGGTATGTCTGTCTGTCTGTCTGTCTGTTCGCTATGCATTCGAAAACGGCTGAACCAATCATAAAATGAGGGGAAAAAAATCTAGAGCTCCTACGCTTGGAGGGGAGGGGGTAGGGGCTCCAACTATTTGTTAGCTATGCATTCAGAAACGGCCAGGCCAATGTTGATGAAATTTTCCAGAGTAATTTAGGTAGACCTGATACAGGTTTCAGGTAGGTTACATTGACCGTTACAACCCTAAGGGTGGGGCAAGGGGGGGTTTTCCAAACCCCCCAAAAAACAAACTTTGCAACGCTTAGAGGTATTGCACCTAAATTTGGTACACACATTATATATGGTCTGGAAAACAATAAAATGAGGGTTAAAACATAGAACCCCTAGGCTGGGTGGGGGGGTAGGGGTTCCAACATACAGACTGACAAGGATTAGGGACAGAATTGTTACCTGGTTGCTACCCGGGCAACGCCGGGTAATCTGCTAGTTTAATTCTAAAATCTTACCTTAGCGTTAGGGCAAGTCTTTCACACGGAGAAATGCAGGTACGGAAATTCGATTCCTTTGTTATGCAATCTTCGATTGCATTAAGGATGTAAAAAAATGTATGTGGTGTCATTCTATGATACTCATGGAACTTATTCGGTTGCCTTAGAAGTTCTGGAAAAAGTTTATGGTGCTCGCCGTCCGTGTTTCTTATAGTGAATAATGGATTCACATTCTCAGTTCTTCCAAACAGTAAGATTTTTAACAGAGGACTTTCCAAGAGGTACAGATCTTCCATCCTATCACTCACTTTACTTCTCACCAACTGACGAGATTCGTCCGAATAGACGGAGACACTGAAACCACACAGTTCGGACGAAAATTTCGCACGAATTCGGACGAAAAATTTTTCGTCCGAATTCGGATCCACTGTAACCATAGCCTTATGCGCTCCTAACATTGCATTTGCGCCATCAGCACCAAAACCTATCATATTCTGCTTGTAGTCAATTTGGTTGTCCCTAAAAAACCCGACTACATAGTTTATATATACAATGCAATTGCGGTTGCATCCTGCAATGGAATGCGCCCAAGAAAACAGTCCTTTACCTCATCATTTATCAATGTACGTGCTACCATACATAAATGCTTTGTACATCCCTTATCAGTAATTTCATCTACAATTAGAGAAAATTTGCTTTCATCAGAGACCTGAGACATGAATTCAAAAGAATTTTAGATTTTTAGATAATAACCGACTACTGACGCATTACGGGAGTCTAATTACCTTAATACAACACAGCTCACAATAGGCCTAAGACAAATTGTTATGATGTAGTGAAGATAATGGAAGGTTTGCAACCAATAATTGTGAACTGAAAACCGCAATACGATCATAGGAAAATGCATAGGAGATGGACAAAATCCATGGGATGCAGTTCAACTTTGCAAA
The DNA here is from genome assembly GCA_039081455.1 of Macrobrachium rosenbergii. Classification (NCBI taxonomy): domain Eukaryota; kingdom Metazoa; phylum Arthropoda; class Malacostraca; order Decapoda; family Palaemonidae; genus Macrobrachium; species Macrobrachium rosenbergii. The sequence goes on from JANJGK010004427.1 coordinate 13,807, forward strand.
GACCAAAATCTGCCAACCATATTCATTCTACACTACTAAAGGACAACGGTCAAAAGCATAAGCATATTTAGAGATGATTTCTATCCAAAAATTCAAACGTATATTATACATGAAAGTTATGACCAAGCACTTGAATTATCCAACACCTATCCATATATATATATATATATATATATATATATATATATATATATATATATATATATATATATATTATATATATATATATATATATATATATATTATATATATATTATATATATATATATTATATATATATATATATATATATATATATATATATATATATATATATATATATATATATATATATATATATATATATATATATATATATATATTATATATATATATGTATTATATATATATATATATATATATATATATATATATATATATATATATATATATATATATATGTCTACGCAAAATCTCAGCGACAACCACATGGGGACGGATAGACTGGTCTTGACTAAAACTAAAAAAAAATAAAAAAATTGGCTAACATACAAGGCTGCTTCTATGGTCTCATTTCAACAAATAATTTAATATTTCTTTTAAATGTTGGATAGCGGCTTACATTTATCGTACCTATGTACCCATGGGTGTAACAGGATCCTACCAGAAGATGGTCAATCAGGCGAAAAGCTAACAAGCTAAAGAACACTGAAGTTCGAATCCGTGTGAACCTGGCGAATATTAGAGACAGAGTAGATATAGATAATAGTACGATTACTCTATTGCTTGACCGTTGGTCACGGACGGTGGCGACGCGACGTTACGGTGGCGTCACCATCCCGTCTCCGGGCTCTGGCTCCGGCAAGTCTGAAAGTAAGTCTCTCTCTCTCTCTCTCTCTCTCTCTCTCTCTCTCTCTCTCTCTCTCTCTCTTCGATTTCTGTGGAAAAGGGTAGGTAATAAAACTTGAAATATTTAAATATATTTTCTTACTAGTTTAAATATATTTTCTTACTAGGGCCGGATGAATTTTTTGTACATTTTTAGAATTCTGGAGATAATTATAGGAATCTGAAAAATATGTCAAATTATATGAAATTTCTGAAGATTCTGCCATAATTTCTTAAATTCTGACAATAGTTGAAAATTTCAGATCTCCAGAAATTTCTGACAATCTGGCAACAGTGATGCTGCCTTCGCCTGTCAGTGTCAGGCATTTGTTTACTTCCTTGCAGGGGAGGAAGAAGAGCAAAGTCACGTGACCAGAGTTCCAGCAATGGGCCGCCGGTGGATGTCGACGCTATTGCCGGGTCATTTCGCCGCATCTTGGGTCACTTTGAAAATTGCTCCGAATAATTTGAATGTGTGGGAGTCTCCAGAGATATAATTCCTGTTATTTAACGTCATTCCTGTGGTGCGGTTTCTGCAGGATGAGCGGAACCTCGAAGAAGGAAAGTGACTTTAACTGAAAACCCCGACGACATGATCATTCAGACGAAGACATCTCGAGGGGATTTGCAGATGTCTTTGGAAATATTCCCATCTTTTGGCCCCATGAAGTTTAATGCATTGGTTCTTGGCTTTTCATTATCACTAACGAGTCATTCTGAATCATTATCATCCCCTGAAGGAGTCATCTCATTGTCAAAGACAAAATGCTTATTTGCTTGATAAGATGTCTTCTACACTTGTGGTGTGTCCCTTTGATCATTCTTGCTTCTGATGAATATTCCATAATGGTCTTTTTCTTTTACGTAACAACGGTTAATTTCCCAGCTTTGTTCTGATTATAATATAAGCACAAATTAGTATGTCCATACTTAGTATAACATACACACACAGTTACAAACATACATATATTCTAGTGCTGTTATTTTTCGAGTATTTCTATCTCGAAGGTACATTTGCGTGCATGAGAAGTATTCCAAGCACTGGACTTCCCATGCAATAGTTTGCTGGTACTGGTACATTAACTAGAAATATGATGAGCCAAGTAACCCAAATTCAACCCCAAAATAAACCCAAATTAACCATGTTGGTGGGTTATCGGCGGTTAACCATTTTTAGTGTAGGAAAGTCGGGAATTAACTTCAGGTTTGTTTAACCTGAACTGGGTTCGTAATCTTTGAGGAGACCAAATGGAGTCAACCAAACTCTCTCTCTCTCTCTCTCTCTCTCTCTCTCTCTCTCTCTCTCTCTCTCTCTCTCTATATATATATATATATATATATATATATATATATATATATATATATATATATATATATGCAGTATATATATATATATATATATATATATATATATATATATATATATATATATATATATATATATATATATATGTCACGATGCGTATCAAGTACCTGGTTATTACACAACTAATCTCAAGATTCAAAAATATACCTCACTTCAGCCAGATACCTGAACTCTCATAACATTAATTGTTACGACTGAGTACTCTAAAGGTAACAGTGATCCCTTAAGAAAAAACTTATTTATCAATCATTTGAAAAATCAAACTAAGTTCGTCAGAATATGTGTGAGGTATAAAAAATTAAACTAGAAATCTTCTAGAGTAAAAGGGCATCACTCCATCAAAAAGCTCTAACTGTTTCCCTGGTCTTAATTCACTTTAGCAAAACTAAAAGAACAAAACATGTTTATCACTTTGCCTTATGCACACACAATCAATCCTATTCACTGGTGATCAATAAATGAAACACTGTTTTTCTAAAAATGTTAAATACAAAAATTTATTTTCAGATTCAAAGTTTATAACTAGAATTCACAATTAATTAGAATTCACAATCTGAAAAATTTACTATTAGTTGAAAATAACACAAAACTCAATGAATTCTTGAATTAAATTATGAAACAAAACTAATTCACAAAAACTTTATCAGGAATTTAAATTAATCAAGCAAAATTTAAACTATCAAGAATTACTCAAGATTTAAAAAGAAAATCTCAATAAATGAAATCAAGTATGCAATGTTAAATTAAGTATGCAATGTTAAATTAAGTATGCAATGTTAAATTACCAAGAAATATTTACAATGCTATGTAAATAAATGTTACATCACAAACATAAAAAATGTGAAAATATAAAGAAATTGTAAATAGAAAAACACACAAAAATACACGTAAGATTTATCAATAATGATTTCACTTGTTCAAAATTTCCTAACTTATCACACCATAACCTCCTAACTTATCATACCATGGTATCAATAAGTAAAATTTCACGTTACCTTACACAACTTGTGAAAACCTCTGTAAATCACTTGCTGCAGCTGCGTTACACAATACACACTTTTTTACCAGGCGCCGTTACGAACTAAATAACTTTGCTAAATTCAGATCTCAAAAGTTAATGTTAAAAGTGACCACAAAAATTTACGTTAAAAGTAATCTCTTCCTAATTAGGAATGAGAGAGAGAGAGAGAGATATGGAACCAAATCGACTGGTCTCAGAAATCAGAATCAAACAAATTTTAGGATTCCAGTAATACGTGAAACAATTACATGATGTCATTAAAGCATTTTGGGTACGAGATACAAAAGTTCTAGAAGCAGGGAGGTGACGTCATTAAAGCGTTTTGGGTGCGAGATACAATGGAGAAGCTTCTAGAAGGAAAGTTACGTCATCCCAGCAAAACGTTTTGAACGCATCTTACAAAACATGACGTAATTGATCAGGACACGTATTCTTTCTCTCAAAGTGGCGGACGTGACTCAAACAACGCATGCAATAACATGAAATCACTCGTCTTGAGCCCGTATGGGACGAATCGGCGTTTGTTTTGCAAATCTGTCATCGCTAACCCAAAACAAAGCGTTCCCTCTTATCTCAACTGATGACAACTGAAATGAAACAAGCCTTTGGTGGACACACACACGTGTTCACATACTACGCTTTTACCAAGAAAGATATTCGTTCTAAATTACGTTACTATTAAAATTATAACAACAATTCTAAATTACGCTATCAAGTAATCATTAGTACTTTTGAGATCTGATGTCAAACTAAATATGACACTTCAACAACCATTATCATTAAACATAACACATGAAAAAAGTAAATGTCAAAATTATAGGAGGATATACGTATTACAAGGCAACATCATGAAATTCCTCCCCCGAGAAGATTACTTATCCCGGGTTTGAATCCAATGATTCACAACGGGATAAATAATCTGCTATGACATTATCTTTTCCTGAAATGTGTTTAACACTTAAATTATATGGTTGCAGGCATAAAGACCACCTGGTCAGTCTCATATTATTATTTTTCATCTTACTGATGAATGAGATTGGGTTGTGATCCGACAATACTAAAATTTCTTCATTCCTAGGTCGGTTCACATACACTTCAAACTTTTTCAATGCTGTGATTAATGCTAATGTTTCTTTTTCAATTGTTGAGTATGTTTTCTGGTGCTTTTTCAACTTTGAAGACATAAAACATACTGGATGTAAGATTCCGTTGTCATCTTTTTGAAGTAGAACAGCTCCAATTCCACAGTCGGATGCATCAACTTGTATCACGAACTTTTTATTGAAGTCTGGAGCTTGAAGCACTGGTCTTGAAGTTAATATGGCTTTAACCTTCTCAAATGATTCTTGACATTCTGGAGTCCAATCAAACTTTCTTTTAGGACTGGTTAAGTCAGTTAAGGGAGCTACTACGGCTGAGAAATTTGGACAGAACCGGCGATAAAATCCAGCCATGCCCAAAAATCTTTGTAGCTGTTTCCTCGTAGCAGGAGGGGTAGCCTTACGGATACCTTCTACATTAGCGTCAATAGGAGCGAGAAGGCCTTTTCCAACTTCAAATCCTAGGTACTGTACAGTTGCCTTTCCAAACTCACTTTTTTGTAAGTTGATTGTTAGTCCTGCTTCCCGAAGTTTCTTGAACACTTTCCTTAATATCTTCAGATGTTCTTCCCATGTATTAGAATAAATCACAATGTCATCAAGGTATACACCTACTCCTTCTATTGATCCTAGTAGTTGATCCATCACTCGCTGGAATGTTGCAGGTGCATTCATCAGACCAAACGGCAAAACAGTGTATTGATACAGTCCAAAAGGAGTAATGAAAGCTGACAGCAACTTAGCATTCTCATCTAACGGAATTTGATAATATCCTTTCAACAAGTCTATCTTGGAAACAAATTTGGCTTGCCCAATATTATCAAGTAATTGATCAATAAGAGGCAAAGGATAATTGTCAGCCACACTGATGGAATTCAATTTCCTATAATCAGTACACATCCTAAATGAGCCATCTGGTTTCTTCACTAACACACAAGGAGAACTATAATGACTTGAACTGGGTTCTGCTAATCCATGCTGCAACAAATATTCAACTTCTTTCTTCAAAACATCTCGATGAAAAGGCGATAAGCGATAAGCTCTCATTTTAAAAGGTTTTCCATCTTCTCTGATCTTTATCTCATGCTTTGTCAGATTGGTACACCTAGGTACATCTGCAAAAATTTCAGGGAAACTTTGAATAACTTCACTTAATTTACTACTTTGCTCAACACTCAGATGTTTTAGTTTATCTTCCAAATTTTCTAATATTGAAGAATTGTTCATCTTGTTTTCAGCTCCTAATTCGTAGCCGTCATCGTCCTCTGTAGATGAAGTTGTTTGTGTTATTGACACTGTTTCAGTTTTAGTCTCTGAGAAGTAAGGTTTCAAAAGATTCACATGTATCTTCCTCTGTCGTTTTCTTCTTCCTGGTGTTTCAATCACATAAGTTCGATCACTTAACTTCTCTATTATCCTATAAGGACCTTGAAACTTATTGGTAAGGGGAAATCTTTTCACTGGTAAGAACACTAGAACTTGCTGTCCAATACTAAAATTTCTTAGCTTAGTTTTAGCATCATATTTCCTTTTCATTTTCTCTTGACTTATTTTCAAATTTTCTAAAGAGAATTTTCTAATTTCTCTTAATCTTTTCCTCAAGTTCTTCACATATTCTCCTTGGATTTCCTCTTGATTTTCTTCCCAATTCTCTGCAAGAATCTTCAATGGACCTCTAATGTCTCGACCAAAAATCATTTCATTTGGTGAACATCCCATGCTTTCTTGATAAGCATTCCTAACTTCAAATAACATTAAAGGTAAACCAGCATCCCATTCTCTTCCTGATTCATTACAATACTTAGTTAACATACTTTTCAATGTCTGGTGGAACCTTTCCAAGGCTCCTTGAGTCTCTGGATGATAAGCAGTTGATAACTGTTGTTTTACTCCTAACAAGTTCATCACATCCTGGAATAATTTTGAAGTAAAGTTCGTTCCTCTATCACTTTGCACAATTTCTGGTATTCCAAACTTGGAGAAAAACTCCACCAACTTCTCAGCAATTACCTTTGCACTTATACTTCTAACAGGAATCGCCTCAGGATACCTAGTCACTGGACACATTAATGTTAATAGATATTCATTTCCTTTCTTTGTTTTCGGAAGTGGCCCAACCACATCTATAATTACCTTGCTAAAGGGTTCTCCTCTAACTTCTATGGGATGTAGGGGTGCTTTCTGAATGGTTTCATTCGGTTTTCCAGCTATCTGGCATGTGTGACACACACTGCAAAATTTGCTAACGTCCTTGTGAAGTCCAGGCCAGAAAAAATACTTCATAACCTTCTCAACAGTCTTCCTGATTCCCATATGTCCAGACTCGTGCGCTACTGCTACAACTTGTTTCCTCAATGGATATGGAATCAAAATTTGATGATATTCACCCCATTCAGCATTTCCTGGTATTTCTGCAGGTCGATGCTTCCTCATTAGCAATCCTTCCTTTAGATAATAACAGGTAGAGGTTTGTTGCATCTCTTCTTGATCAACAACTCTGAAGAACAAATCAGCCAACGTTGTATCCCTCTTCTGCAGTTTCATTAGCTTCTCTCTTGTCACTTGACCAACTTCAAGGGCTGAACTCTCCATATCTGCTAACTCTGCTTCTGTAGTTTCATTACTATCTTCAGGAACTCTTTGACTACTCGGAGTCTCTTCAATAACAACAGGATCCTCTTCTTCTTGGGAAATCTCTTCATTACTAACACTAGGGGAAACTTCACTTTCCTGGAACAGTTCTTCTAATCTTAAAGATCCTTCACTTGATTCTTCTGGTGCAGGTAAATCCTCAGTATTTTCACTTGCAGACATAGTTCTCTTCATACTCCTGGTAGTTACACAACTTGGAAACAGGTGGGGGTTTTTCTTCTCTAAATCTACAGTAGGACTAACCCTTAATGGTTTGTCTGTCACTATAGGACAAGGAACAAATGGTACACTACCAACTTCATTACCCAGTAAAACATGTACACCTTCAACAGCTAGTGAGTCCTTTACAGCAAAATCAACATTTCCTGTCACCAATTCACAGGACAAATGCAAGCGGCATATAGGAGTTACCTCTTCTCCTCCTATACCCTTCAAAATAACTGAATCTCCGGTGAGATTCTTCTCCAACTGTGGGTGAGCACCACGAACTACCACACTATGGTTACTCCCCGTATCACGTAATACCTTGACTGGTACCTGCACACTTCCTCCTTGAGTTGTCAGCGTACCTTCATAGATATATGGCTTAAAAGCCTCCAAGCTGCTCAGCCACTCACTGCTTGAAGTTACATTTCCACTGGTTGCTAAACACTCTGCTTGTTTAGTCTCAGTCGTTCCCACACTGCTCTTTGTAGTTTGCTTCACCTGGTTACCTTTAACCACTTGACCAACTGGTTTGGTCTGCTGTTGTGTCTGATAACAATCTCGACTGTAGTGTCCTACTCTTCCACACTTGTAGCAGACAACATTAGTCTTCTGTATCTGTCTTGAAAACTGACTGGATGATGAGGATTTAACATTTAATTGCTGAGGGGTGTTACCTGACTTTGTATTGGCATAGCCACTAGAAGGATTTCCAGTTGTAATGTTCCTGAAATTTGGATGAGATCTGAAACCTGTGCGTTGTTGGTTCTGGTACTTGACATTATAATTTCTTTTGCTAGAAATTATATTAAAATCTTCGCTCAATGTAGCAGCTTTGTCAAGTTTTTTAACCTCTCTCTCTCTTAAATAGGCTCTTATGTGTTCAGGAATTCCTCTAAGATATTGTTCTAGAACTACTAACTCCTCAAGTTCGTCCATAGATTTAACTTTAGCAGCCTCCAACCATCGTTTAAAACATCTTCTTACTTTGTAAGCATAATCCAAGAAAGTTATCTTGTCATCCTTTCTCAAAGATCTGAATCTTTCATTATAATATTCAGGGGTCATCTGGTAAACTTGTAGCACATTATGTTTGAGTACCTTGTACTCTTTACACTGATCAGCTGATAAGGCTAAATAGGCACTTCTTCCTTTACCAATGAGAACACTCTGTAACAAGACCGACCATTTATCCTCTGGCCATCCCATACCTGAAGCTACTTTTTCAAAGTGATCAAAAAACTCATCTGGGGCTTCTTCTGTAAATTTCGGAATTAACTTCTGCACTCTTACTACATCAAATACAGGGTCTGAATTACCTTGAGTAGGGTTAGACGGTATTACAGGTAATGTGGATCGAGCTTTTATTAACTCCATCTCCCTTTCATGTCTTGCTCTTTCTCTCTCCTCTTTTGCTCTTTCTCTTTCTTCTTTTGCTCTTTCTCTTTCTTCTTCTGCTGCTTTTTCTTCTTCTCTTTCCTTTCTTTCTCTTTTCTCTCTATGTTCTCTTTCTCTTTCTGCTTGCATTTTCTCTCTTTCAGCCTGTATCCTCAGCTTAATCAAATTTTCTTCTGTTTCTATACGTCTAAGTTCTGCTTCTGCATCACTTTTCTCTTTCTTTTGCTCATGTTTATCTGTAAATTCTGCCTCAGCTGCATTCAACAATTCTTGCGCCTCACTTAACTCTTCATCTACTTTACCAGAGTCCATCAATGCTTGGATTGCAATATATTTGATTTGTGCCTTAATCATACCACTAGACACATTACCCCCACATGCTACTGCTAAAGCAATCCACTGTGCCTTAGTCAGGTTGGATTCAGATAACTCTTGGATGGAAGGAGCTGCTAAAAACCTCTGAACATTGAACAGAGCCATTTTCTCTAAGTTACTCAACTAAATAATTCACAATACAAAGCAAAAAATAACTATGTGGTCACTCTCCTATCAAAATATATCCCTAACACCACCAGTATAAACCATAAACCAGAGTGATATTTTTTGTTTTGTTCCACGGGTCTCTGGGCACCAAACAATATTATGTCACGATGCGTATCAAGTACCTGGTTATTACACAACTAATCTCAAGATTCAAAAATATACCTCACTTCAGCCAGATACCTGAACTCTCATAACATTAATTGTTACGACTGAGTACTCTAAAGGTAACAGTGATCCCTTAAGAAAAAACTTATTTATCAATCATTTGAAAAATCAAACTAAGTTCGTCAGAATATGTGTGAGGTATAAAAAATTAAACTAGAAATCTTCTAGAGTAAAAGGGCATCACTCCATCAAAAAGCTCTAACTGTTTCCCTGGTCTTAATTCACTTTAGCAAAACTAAAAGAACAAAACATGTTTATCACTTTGCCTTATGCACACACAATCAATCCTATTCACTGGTGATCAATAAATGAAACACTGTTTTTCTAAAAATGTTAAATACAAAAATTTATTTTCAGATTCAAAGTTTATAACTAGAATTCACAATTAATTAGAATTCACAATCTGAAAAATTTACTATTAGTTGAAAATAACACAAAACTCAATGAATTCTTGAATTAAATTATGAAACAAAACTAATTCACAAAAACTTTATCAGGAATTTAAATTAATCAAGCAAAATTTAAACTATCAAGAATTACTCAAGATTTAAAAAGAAAATCTCAATAAATGAAATCAAGTATGCAATGTTAAATTAAGTATGCAATGTTAAATTAAGTATGCAATGTTAAATTACCAAGAAATATTTACAATGCTATGTAAATAAATGTTACATCACAAACATAAAAAATGTGAAAATATAAAGAAATTGTAAATAGAAAAACACACAAAAATACACGTAAGATTTATCAATAATGATTTCACTTGTTCAAAATTTCCTAACTTATCACACCATAACCTCCTAACTTATCATACCATGGTATCAATAAGTAAAATTTCACGTTACCTTACACAACTTGTGAAAACCTCTGTAAATCACTTGCTGCAGCTGCGTTACACAATACACACTTTTTTACCAGGCGCCGTTACGAACTAAATAACTTTGCTAAATTCAGATCTCAAAAGTTAATGTTAAAAGTGACCACAAAAATTTACGTTAAAAGTAATCTCTTCCTAATTAGGAATGAGAGAGAGAGAGAGAGATATGGAACCAAATCGACTGGTCTCAGAAATCAGAATCAAACAAATTTTAGGATTCCAGTAATACGTGAAACAATTACATGATGTCATTAAAGCATTTTGGGTACGAGATACAAAAGTTCTAGAAGCAGGGAGGTGACGTCATTAAAGCGTTTTGGGTGCGAGATACAATGGAGAAGCTTCTAGAAGGAAAGTTACGTCATCCCAGCAAAACGTTTTGAACGCATCTTACAAAACATGACGTAATTGATCAGGACACGTATTCTTTCTCTCAAAGTGGCGGACGTGACTCAAACAACGCATGCAATAACATGAAATCACTCGTCTTGAGCCCGTATGGGACGAATCGGCGTTTGTTTTGCAAATCTGTCATCGCTAACCCAAAACAAAGCGTTCCCTCTTATCTCAACTGATGACAACTGAAATGAAACAAGCCTTTGGTGGACACACACACGTGTTCACATACTACGCTTTTACCAAGAAAGATATTCGTTCTAAATTACGTTACTATTAAAATTATAACAACAATTCTAAATTACGCTATCAAGTAATCATTAGTACTTTTGAGATCTGATGTCAAACTAAATATGACACTTCAACAACCATTATCATTAAACATAACACATGAAAAAAGTAAATGTCAAAATTATAGGAGGATATACGTATTACAAGGCAACATCATGAAAATATATATATATATATATATATATATATATATATATATATATATATATATATATATATATATAATATATATATATATATATATATATATATATATATATATATATATATATATATATATATATATATATATATATATATATATATATATATATATATATATATATATATATATATATATATATATATAAATGAGTGTAACCAAAGTCTGCCTTTCTTTGTGTCTAAGAAGAAAAAGGCTGCGATTTTAATAACCCTGTGAGGAGGATGAAAGGCCTCTACATCTACCTATGAATAACTTCGGAACAAAAGACGAAGAACAAAACATCAGATGTTTTCAAGATGGCCAGGCGGAAGGAAGAGTGGTCATGACGTCATCACCTGAATTTTGCGCCAAAACCGATTGATAGATTTGACGTTCTTCAGCGCAAGAGGTGTTTATTAATCAAAGAGTTGCGTAAGAGTGGGAGTCGTTGTCACCTCATACAAGCTTTGCTGAAAGTTACACACACACACACACCACAGAGAGAGAGAGAGAGAGAGAGAGAGAGAGAGAGAGAGTGTAAGCTTGCTTGAAGTCAGAACTAGACCTATGCTATGTTTGTAGTCTGGGAATACTATTCAGCAACGGCTTCCTAGCAACGGTCTGTCAGGAGACCAAGACAAACCCCTTCCCCCTCCCCCTCCTTACTGGGGGAGGGAGAGGCTCCCTTTCCCCTTCATCCCTAGATCTGGAGAGAATGAGGTCGATAAAACAAACGCCGTAGAATGATTGATGGCAGGTAACGGATGGATTTCGCCAAAGAAGACTCTGGCTTCTTTTCTCTCCATGATGCTGCTTCTCCGATTTCCAACCGCCCCCCCCCCCACGTTCTTCGTCTCAAGGCTGAATCTCTCAACTCTGCCCCCCCCCCCCTCCCCCAACGTCTTCTTCTTCTGCTTGATCTCTTGTCACCACTCTCGCAACTACTTCTGTTCAAGGCCGCCATAACGTTCAGGTGCGCCTGCTTCACCACTGACAATAGGCTACAGTCCTTTTCCCCAGCAGCCATGGCGTCGACATAAGATTTATGCTGTGGCTGTCGTCACTGGCTTCCTGATAACATGCAAGAAAAATTCATTGAGCAGGACGTTCAATGAAGGAGCGGTTGAAAAAAAAACTTTTCAGTACTGCACGTGAATTCGTTAAAAGAGTTTAAACTTGGCCCCAAGGACTCTCATCCTGTTTATTGAATATTTTATGAAGGAGGAAAGAGTTCCACGGAAAGATAACTGAGTCAACTACGTCAGTCACTGATTTTCATTTGAAAGTCGACATATTATTATACTGTAGGCCTAATATTGTTTTTCTGTTTCGTTAAAAAGCTTCATACTGATTTGTTGTCATTTTAGGAAAGACTTTCTCGTGATGTGTTACAACGAGTGAAGGTCCTTAGTCTGCTGCTGTTCCTTTGTTCCGTTGTGGCCTGATTACAGTAGTTCCATTTCATGTCAAAGCTGGTTGACATGGGATGGGAGCAAAGAATAAACATGCATGCATATATAGTCTAATATTGTTCTTTTATTTCATCAGAATATTGAATATACGTCATGTTTTCTCATTTTGAAAGTGAATTACATACTTGAAGCATAATCATGAATAGAAGCATTGTAGGCCTAGTCTCATTTTATATTATTTCGCCACAATGAATATTTATTTAATAAAAACTGACTTCAATGTATGCATCATAACCACGAATAAAATATACACAGGCTTCAATCTGTGACGACAGCCTTTGGATAGTGCTTGCCCAAGCAAAGTCTCATTCCTGGAGATTCCAATGAAATCTGCTACAAGACATTCGGGAATGATGCTGCTGTGGCCACTTCCACCCTTCATTATGCACAATTATTTTTCTTCTGGAAAAATGGCAAAATTATAATTATATATTATTCTCACATCCATATCTATTATTATTAAAAGACAAGTAAATCCGATACATCATTAATTTAGGCATAAACGCTTTTAAATTCGACAAAACCCAACGCTCGGTTCCTCCTGACTGGTACAACATGCTGTCTATCTATCTATCTATCTGGGGAGAGGTTGCCGTGCGCATGTGCAGCCCTCTGGCCGGAGGCTCATCTTGTCATCGACTGAGATGAGCTGCATGAGCTACTTGCTCAGGCGGCCTGCACTGGCAGGAAATACTGTGCAGGTTGTGCACATTAACGTTCAGTTATGCCTGCACTGTGCAGGCATAACTGAACGTTTAGTGGCGGCCTCAACTCCCCCATCTTGTTAGACCTTCTGGTTCCCGATGCTCGACTGGCCTTGACTTCCGCTTCTGATAGGGTCAACAGACAGTATCAGAAGGGGCCTTCAGTTAGTGACGTCATTCCCATGAACACTTTAGTATGAGTCACTATATTCTCGGCTAACTGTGCTGAAGGATGTGCTTTGGTAAGTGCTCGTTTCAAGCTGAAGTCAGGGTTAAGGTCCTGCATACGAATGCAGTGTTCATATATTCTTTTTAGAGCCACCCTGTCATTGTAGCCTCGCACAGGCACCCTATCAACCTTTGGTTTGGGACTTCCAGCCTCGAACAGGATTCAGTGAGCCCAGAGCTCATTTGATTTAAAGAGAAGAAAAAAGCCTCAGAATAACCCGTCAACTAAAGGGGCAGGAGCGAGGCTAGGGAGCAGATGTTACAGAGACTTCGTCTTCTATTGTCTCTCTCTCTCTCTCTCTCTCTCTCACTCTCTCTCTCTTTCTGTTCCAGTTCCATTGCCCCTGAAGAGAGGCAATGGGAATTCCTCCTCCTCCCCCTTCTTCATCTTCTTCTTCTTCTTCTTCTTCTTCTTCTTCTTCTTCTTCTTCTTCTTCGTCTCCTTGAGGGACTTTAACTATTATCAATTATGGAAGTTTAGCCTCCACCCAGTGGTGGCCTATCCTCCATCGCTTCCAGAAGCACAATTATGAAACTTTAACCTCCACCCAGTGGTGGCCTATCCTCCATCGCTTCCAGAAGCACAATTATGAAACTTTAACCTCCACCCAGTGGTGGCCTATCCTCCATCGCTTCCAGAAGCACAATTATGAAACTTTAACCTCCACCCAGTGGTGGCCTATCCTCCATCGCTTCCAGAAGCACAATTATGAAACTTTAGCCTCCACCCAGTGGTGGCCTATCCTCCATCGCTTCCAGAAGCACAATTATGAAACTTTAGCCTCCACCCAGTGGAGGTTAAAGTTTCATAATAATAAAGCGTAATAAACACAAGCCCCTGAGTGAGCGTAATAAACCCTGGTCCCTGAGTAAGCGTAATAAACACAGGCCCCTGAGTAGGCGTAATAAACCCTGGTCCCTGAGTAAGCGTAATAAACACATGCCCCTGAGTGAGCGTAATAAACCCTGGTCCCTGAGTAAGCATAATAAACACAGGCCCCTGAGTGAGCGTAATAAACCCTGGTCCCTGAGTAAGCGTAATAAACACAGGCCCCTGAGTGAGCGTAATAAACCCTGGTCCCTGAGTAAGCGTAATAAACACAAGCCCCTGAGTGAACGTAATAAACCCTGGTCCCTGAGTAAGCGTAATAAACACAGGCCCCTGAGTGAGCGTAATAAACCCTGGTCCCTGAGTAAGCGTAATAAACAGAGTCCCCTGAGTGAGCGTAATAAACCCTGGTCCCTGAGTAAGCGTAATAAACACAGGCCCCTGAGTGAACGTAATAAACCCTGGTCCCTGAGTAAGCGTAATAAACACAGGCCCCTGAGTCAGCGTAATAAACCCTGGTCCCTGAGTAAGCGTAATAAACACAGGCCCCTGAGTGAGCGTAATATACCCTGGTCCCTGAATAAGCGTAATAAACACAGGCCCCTGAGTGAGCGAAATAAACCCTGGTCCCTGAGTAAGCGTAATAAAAAAAGTCCCCTAAGTGAGCGTAATAAACCCTGGTCCCTGAGTAAGCGTAATAAACACAGGCCCCTGAGTGAGCGTAATAAACCCTGGTCCCTGAGTAAGCGTAATAAACACAGGCCACTGAGTGAGCGTAATAAACCCTGGCCCCTGAGTAAGCATAATAAACACAGGCCCCTGAGTGAGCGTAATAAACCCTGGTCCCTGAGTAAGCGTAATAAACAGAGTCCCCTGAGTGAGCGTAATAAACCCTGGTCCCTGAGTAAGCGTAATAAACACAGGCCCCTGAGTGAACGTAATAAACCCTGGTCCCTGAGTAAGCGTAATAAACACAGGCCCCTGAGTCAGCGTAATAAACCCTGGTCCCTGAGTAAGCGTAATAAACACAGGCCCCTGAGTGAGCGTAATAAACCCTGGTCCCTGAGTAAGCGTAATAAACAGAGTCCCCTGAGTGAGCGTAATAAACCCTGGTCCCTGAGTAAGCGTAATAAACACAGGCCCCTGAGTGAGCGTAATATACCCTGGTCCCTGAATAAGCGTAATAAACACAGGCCCCTGAGTGAGCGAAATAAACCCTGGTCCCTGAGTAAGCGTAATAAAAAAAGTCCCCTAAGTGAGCGTAATAAACCCTGGTCCCTGAGTAAGCGTAATAAACACAGGCCACTGAGTGAGCGTAATAAACCCTGGCCCCTGAGTAAGCATAATAAACACAGGCCCCTGAGTGAGCGTAATAAACCCTGGTCCCTGAGTAAGCGTAATAAACACAGGCCCCTGAGTGAGCGTAATAAACCCTGGTCCCTGAGTAAGCATAATAAACACAGTCCCCTGAGTGAGCGTAATAAACCCTGGTCCCTGAGTAAGCGTAATAAACACAGTCCCCTGAGTGAGCGTAATAAACCCTGGTCCCTGAGTAAGCGTAATAAACACAGGCCCCTGAGTGAACGTAATAAACCCTGGTCCCTGAGTAAGCGTAATAAACACAGGCCCCTGAGTGAGCGTAATAAACCCTGGTCCCTGAGTAAGCATAATAAACACAGTCCCCTGAGTGAGCATAATAAACCCTGGTCCCTGAGTAAGCGTAATAAACACAGGCCCCTGAGTGAGCGTAATAAACCCTGGTCCCTGAGTAAGCGTAATGAACACAGGCCCTTGAGTGAGCGTAATAAACCCTGGTCCCTGAGTAAGCGTAATAAACACAGTCCCGAGTGAGCGTAATAAACCCTGGTCCCTGAGTAAGCGTAATAAACACAGTCCCCTGAGTGAGTGTAATAAACCCTGGTCCCTGAGTAAGCGTAATAAACACAGGCCCCTGAGTGAGCGTAATAAACCCTGGTCCCTGAGTAAGCGTAATAAACACAGGCCCCTGAGTGAGTGTAATAAACCCTGGTCCCTGAGTAAGCGTAATAAACACAGACCCCTGAGTGAACGTAATAAACCCTGGTCCCTGAGTAAGCGTAATAAACACAGGCCCCTAAGTGAGCGTAATAAACCCTGGTCCCTGAGTAAGCGTAATAAACACAGGCCCCTGAGTGAGCGTAATAAACCCTGGTCCCTGAGTAAGCGTAATAAACACAGGCCCCTGAGAGAGCGTAATAAACCCTGGTCCCTGAGTAAGCGTAATAAACACAGTCCCCTGAGTGAGCGTAATAAACCATGGTCCCTGAGTAAGCGTAATAAACACAGGCCCCTGAGTGAGCGTAATAAACCCTGGTCCCTGAGTAAGCGTAATAAACACAGGCCCCTGAGTGAGCGTAATAAACCCAGGTCCCTGAGTAAGCGTAATAAACACAAGCCCCTGAGTGAACGTAATAAACCCTGGTCCCTGAGTAAGCGTAATAAACACAGACCCCTGAGTGAGCGTAATAAACCCTGGTCCCTGAGTAAGCATAATAAACACAAGCCCCTGAGTGAGCGTAATAAACCCTGGTCCCTGAGTAAGCGTAATAAACACAGGCCCCTGAGTCAGCGTAATAAACCCTGGTCCCTGAGTAAGCGTAATAAACACAGGCCCCTGAGTGAACGTAATAAACCCTGGTCCCTGAGTAAGCGTAATAAACACAGGCCCCTGAGTGAGCATAATAAACCCTGGTCCCTGAGTAAGCGTAATAAACACAGGCCCCTGAGTGAGCGTAATAAACCCTGGTCCCTGAGTAAGCGTAATAAACACAGGCCCCTGAGTGAACGTAATAAACCCTGGTCCCTGAGTAAGCGTAATAAACCATGGTCCCTGAGTGAACGTAATAAACCTCGGTCCCTGAGTAAGCGTAATAAACACAGGCCCGAGTGAGCGTAACAAACCCTGGTCCCTGAGTAAGCGTAATAAACACAGGCCCCTGAGTGAGCGTAAAAAACCCTGGTCCCTAAGTAAGCGTAATAAACACAGGCCCCTGAGTGAGCGTAATAAACCCTGGTCCCTGAGTAAGCGTAATAAACACAGGCCCCTGAGTGAGCGTAATAAACCCTGGTCCCTGAGTAAGCGTAATAAACACAGGCCCCTGAGTGAGCGTAATAAACCCTGGTCCCTGAGTAAGCGTAATAAACACAGGCCCCTGAGTGAGCGTAATAAACCCTGGTCCCTGAGTAAGCGTAATAAACACAGGCCCCTGAGTGAGCGTAATAAACCCTGGTCCCTGAGTAAGCGTAATAAACACAGGCCCTGAGTGAGCATAATAAACCCTGGTCCCTGAGTAAGAGTAATAAACACAGACCCCTGAGTGAGCGTAATAAACCCTGGTCCCTGAGTAAGCGTAATAAACACAGGCCCCTGAGTGAGCGTAATAAACCCTGATCCCTGAGTAAGCGTAATAAACACAGGCCCCTGAATGAGCGTAATAAACCCTGGTCCCTGAGTAAGCGTAATAAACCATGGCCCCTGAGTGAGCGTAATAAAACCTGGTCCCTGAGTAAGCATAATAAACACAGGCCCCTGAGTGAGCGTAATATACCCTGGTCCCTGAGAAAGCGTAATAAACACAGTCCCCTGAGTGAGTGTAATAAACCCTGGTCCCTGAGTAAGCGTAATAAACCCTGGTCCCTGAGTGAGCGTAATAAACCCTGGTCCCTGAGTAAGCGTAATAAACCCTGGTCCCTGAGTAAGCATAATAAAACCTGGTCCCTGAGTAAGCGTACAAAAACACAGGCCCCTGAGTGAGCGTAATAAACTCTGGTCCCTGAGTAAGCGTAATAAACACAGGCCCCTGAGTGAGCGTAATAAACTCTGGTCCCTGAGTAAGCGTAATAAACACAGGCCGCTGAGTGAGCGTAATATACCATGGTCCCTGAGTAAGAATAATAAATACAGGCCCCTGAGTGAGTGTAATAAACCCTGGTCCCTGAGTAAGCGTAATAAACACAGGCGCCTGAGTAAGCGTAATGAACCTCAGTCCCTGAGTAAGCGTAATTAACACAGGCCCCTGAGTGAGCGTAATAAACACTGGTCCCTGAGTAAGCGTAATAAACACAGGCCCCTGAGTGAGCGTAATAAAAAATGGTCCCTGAGTAAGCGTAATAAACACAGGCCCCTGAGTAAGCGTAATAAACCTCGGTCCCTGGGTAAGAGTAATAAACACAGGCCCCTGAGTGAGTGTAATAAACCCTGGTCCCTGAGTAAGCGTAATAAACACAGACCCCTGAGTGAACGTAATAAACCCTGGTCCCTGAGTAAGCGTAATAAACACAGGCCCCTGAGTAAGCATAATAAACCTCGGTCCCTGAGTAAGAGTAATAAACACAGGCCCCTGAGTGAGCGTAATAAACCCTGGTCCCTGAGTAAGTGTAATAAACACAGACCCCTGAGTGAGCGTAATAAACCCTGGTCCCTGAGTAAGCGTAATTAACACAGGCCCCTGAGTGAGCGTAATAAACCCTGGTCCCTGAGTAAGCGTAAAAAACACAGGCCCCTGAGTGAGCGTAAAAAACCCTGGTCCCTGAGTAAGCATAATAAACACAGACCCCTGAGTAAGCGTAATAAACCTCGGTCCCTGAGTAAGCGTAATAAACACAGGCCCCTGAGTGAGCGTAATAAAAAATGGTCCCTGAGTAAGCGTAATAAACACAGGCCCCTGAGTGAGCGTAATAAACCTCGGTCCCTGAATAAGCGTAATTAACACAGGCCACTGAGTGAGCGTAATAAACCCTGGTCCCTGAGTAAGCTTAATAAACACAGGCCCCTGAGTGAGCGTAATAAACCCTGGTCCCTGAGTAAGCGTAATAAACACAGGTCCCTGAGTGAGCGTAATAAACCCTGGTCCCTGAGTAAGCGTAATAAACACAGGCCCCTGAGTGAGCATAATAAACCCTGGTCCCTGAGTAAGCGTAATAAACACAGGCCCCTGAGTGAGCGTAATAAACCCTTGTCCCTGAGTAAGCGTAATAAACACAGGCCCCTGAGTGAACGTAATAAACCCTGGTCCCTGAGTAAGCGTAATAAACCATGGTCCCTGAGTGAACGTAATAAACCATGGTCCCTGAGTAAGCGTAATAAACACAGGCCCGAGTGAGCGTAACAAACCCTGGTCCCTGAGTAAGCGTAATAAACACAGGCCCCTGAGTGAGTGTAATAAACCCTGGTCCCTAAGTAAGCGTAATAAACACAGGCCCCTGAGTGAGCGTAATAAACCCTGGTCCCTGAGTAAGCGTAATAAACACAGGCCCCTGAGTGAGCGTAATAAACCATGGTCCCTGAGTAAGCGTAATAAACACAGGCCCCTGAGTGAGCGTAATAAACCCTGGTCCCTGAGTAAGCGTAATAAACACAGGCCCCTGAGTGAGCGTAATAAACCCTGGTCCCTGAGTAAGCGTAATAAACACAGGCCCCTGAGTGAGCGTAATAAACCATGGTCCCTGAGTAAGCGTAATAAACACAGGCCCCTGAGTGAGCGTAATAAACCCTGGTCCCTGAGTAAGCGTAATAAACACAGGCCCCTGAGTGAGCGTAATAAACCCTGGTCCCTAAGTAAGCGTAATAAACACAGGCCCCTGAGTGAGCGTAATAAACCATGGTCCCTGAGTAAGCGTAATAAACACAGGCCCGAGTGAGCGTAACAAACCCTGGTCCCTGAGTAAGCGTAATAAACACAGGCCCCTGAGTGAGCGTAATAAACCCTGGTCCCTAAGTAAGCTTAATAAACACAGGCCCCTGAGTGAGCGTAATAAACCCTGGTCCCTGAGTAAGCGTAATAAACACAGGTCCCTGAGTGAGCGTAATAAACCCTGGTCCCTGAGTAAGCGTAATAAACACAGGCCCCTGAGTGAGCATAATAAACCCTGGTCCCTGAGTAAGCGTAATAAACACAGGCCCCTGAGTGAGCGTAATAAACCCTTGTCCCTGAGTAAGCGTAATAAACACAGGCCCCTGAGTGAACGTAATAAACCCTGGTCCCTGAGTAAGCGTAATAAACCATGGTCCCTGAGTGAACGTAATAAACCATGGTCCCTGAGTAAGCGTAATAAACACAGGCCCGAGTGAGCGTAACAAACCCTGGTCCCTGAGTAAGCGTAATAAACACAGGCCCCTGAGTGAGCGTAATAAACCCTGGTCCCTGAGTAAGCGTAATAAACACAGGCCCCTGAGTGAGCGTAATAAACCCTGGTCCCTGAGTAAGCGTAATAAACACAGGCCCCTGAGTGAGCGTAATAAACCCTGGTCCCTGAGTAAGCGTAATAAACACAGGCCCCTGAGTGAGCGTAATAAACCCTGGTCCCTGAGTAAGCGTAATAAACCCTGGTCCCTGAGTAAGCGTAATAAAACCTGGTCCCTGAGTAAGCGTATTAAACCCTGGTCCCTGAGTAAGCGTAAAAAACCCTGGTCCCTGAGTAAGCGTAATAAACCCTGGTCCCTGAGTAAGCGTAATAAACCCTGGTCCCTGAGTAAGCGTAATAAACCCTGGTCCTTGTGTAAGCGTAATAAACCCTGGTCCCTGAGTAAGCGTAATAAACCCTGGTCCCTGAGTAAGCGTAATAAACCCTGGTCCCTGAGTAAGCGTAATAAAACCTGGTCCCTGAGTAAGCGTAATAAACCCTGGTCCCTGAGTAAGCGTAATAAACCCTGGTCCCTGAGTAAGCGTAATAAACCCTGGTCCCTGAGTAAGCGTAATAAACCCTGGTCCTTGAGTAAGCGTAATAAACCCTGGTCCCTGAGTAAGCGTAATAAACCCTGGTCCCTGAGTGAGCGTAATAAACCCTGGTCCCTGAGTAAGCATAATAAAAAAAGTCCCCTGAGTGAGCGTAATAAAACCTGGTCCCTGAGTAAGCGTAAAAAAACACAGGCCCCTGAGTGAGCGTAATAAACCCTGGTCCCTGAGTAAGTGTAATAAACACAGGCCCCTGAGTGAGCATAATAAACCCTGGTCCCTGAGTAAGCGTAATAAACACAGGCCCCTGAGTGAGCGTAATATACCCTGGTCCCTGAGTAAGAATAATAAACACAGGCCCCTGAGTGAGTGTAATAAACCCTGGTCCCTGAGTAAGCGTAATAAACACAGGCGCCTGAGTGAGCGTAATAAACAATGGTCCCTGAGTAAGCGTAATTAACACAGGCCCCTGAGTGAGCGTAATAAACCCTGGTCCTTGAGTAAGCGTAATAAACACAGGCCCCTGAGTGAGCGTAATAAACAATGGTCCCTGAGTAAGCGTAATAAACACAGGCCCCTGAGTAAGCGTAATAAACAATGGTCCCTGTGTAAGAGCAATAAACACAGGCCCCTGAGTGAGTGTAATAAACCCTGGTCCCTGAGTAAGTGTAATAAACACAGACCCCTGAGTGAACGTAATAAACCCTGGTCCCTGAGTAAGCGTAATAAACACAGGCCCCTGAGTAAGCATAATAAACCTCGGTCCCTGAGTAAGAGTAATAAACACAGGCCCCTGAGTGAGTGTAATAAACCCTGGTCCCTGAGTAAACGTAATAAACACAGGCCCCTGAGTGAGCGTAATAAACCCTGGTCCCTGAGTAAGTGTAATAAACACAGACCCCTGAGTGAGCGTAATAAACCCTGGTCCCTGAGTAAGTGTAATTAACACAGGCCCCTGAGTGAGCGTAATAAACCCTGGTCCCTGAGTAAGCGTAATAAACCATGGCCCCTGAGTGAGTGTAAAAAACCCTGGTCCCTGAGTAAGCATAATAAACACAGACCCCTGAGTAAGCGTAATAAACCTCGGTCCCTGAGTAAGCGTAATAAACCCAGACCCCTGAGTGAGCGTAATAAACCTCGGTCCCTGAATAAGCGTAATTAACACAGGCCACTGAGTGAGCGTAATAAACCTCGGTCCCTGAATAAGCGTAATTAACACAGGCCACTGAGTGAGCGTAATAAACCCTGGTCCCTGAGTAAGCGTAATAAACACAGGCCCCTGAGTGAGCATAATAAACCCTGGTCCCTGAGTAAGCGTAATAAACACAGGTCCCTGAGTGAGCATAATAAACCCTGGTCCCTGAGTAAGCGTAATTAACACAGGCCCCTGAGTGAGCGTAATAAACCCTGGTCCCTGAGTAAGTGTAATTAACACAGGCCCCTGAGTGAGCGTAATAAACACAGGCCCCTGAGTGAGCGTAATAAACACAGACCCCTGAGTGAGTGTAATGAACCTCAGTCCCTGAGTAAGCGTAATTAACACAGGCCCCTGAGTGAGCATAATAAACCCTGGTCCCTGAGTAAGCGTAATAAACACAGGCCCCTGAGTGAGCGTAATAAACACAAGCCCCTGATTGAGCATAATAAACACTGGCCCCTGAGTGAGCGTAATAAACACTGGTCCCTGAGTAAGCGTAATAAACCCTTCCCTGAGTAAGCGTAATAAACCCTGGTCCCTGAGTAAGCGTAATAAACCCTGGTCCCTGAGTAAGCGTAATAAACCCTGGTCCCTGAGTAAGCGTAATAAACCCTGGTCCCTGAGTAAACGTAATAAACCCTGGTCCCTGAGTAAGCGTAATAAACCCTGGTCCCTGAGTAAGCGTAATAAACCCTGGTCCCTGAGTAAGCGTAATAAACCCTGGTCCCTGAGTAAGCGTAATAAACCCTGGTCCCTGGGTAAGCGTAATAAACCCTGGTCCCTGAGTAAGCGTAATAAACCCTGGTCCCTGAGTAAGCGTAATAAACCCTGGTCCCTGAGTAAACGTAATAAACCCTGGTCCCTGAGTAAGCGTAATAAACCCTGGTCCCTGAGTAAGCGTAATAAACCCTGGTCCCTGAGTAAGCGTAATAAACCCTGGTCCCTGAGTAAGCGTAATAAACCCTGGTCCCTGAGTAAGCGTAATAAACCCTGGTCCCTGAGTAAGCGTAATAAACTCTGGTCCCTGAGTAAGCGTAATAAACCCTGGTCCCTGAGTAAGCGTAATAAACCCTGGTCCCTGAGTAAACGTAATAAACCCTGGTCCCTGAGTAAGCGTAATAAACCCTGGTCCCTGAGTAAGCGTAATAAACCCTGGTCCCTGAGTAAGCGTAATAAACCCTGGTCCCTGAGTAAGCGTAATAAACCCTGGTCCCTGAGTAAGCGTAATAAACCCTGGTCCCTGAGTAAGCGTAATAAACCCTGGTCCCTGAGTAAGCGTAATAAACTCTGGTCCCTGAGTAAGCGTAATAAACCCTGGTCCCTGAGTAAGCGTAATAAACCCTGGTCCCTGAGTAAACGTAATAAACCCTGGTCCCTGAGTAAGCGTAATAAACCCTGGTCCCTGAGTAAGCGTAATAAACCCTTCCCTGAGTAAGCGTAATAAACCCTGGTCCCTGAGTAAGCGTAATAAACCCTGGTCCCTGAGCAAGCGTAATAAACCCTGGTCCCTGAGTAAGCGTAATAAACCCTGGTCCCTGAGTAAACGTAATAAACCCTGGTCCCTGAGTAAACATAATAAACCCTGGTCCCTGAGTAAGCGTAATAAACCCTGGTCCCTGAGTAAGCGTAATAAACCCTGGTCCCTGAGTAAGCGTAATAAACCCTGGTCCCTGAGTAAACGTAATAAACCCTGGTCCCTGAGTAAGCGTAATAAACCCTGGTCCCTGAGTAAGCGTAATAAACCCTGGTCCCTGAGTAAACGTAATAAACCCTGGTCCCTGAGTAAGCGTAATAAACCCTGGTCCCTGAGTAAACGTAATAAACCCTGGTCCCTGAGTAAGCGTAATAAACCCTGGTCCCTGAGTAAGCGTAATAAACCCTGGTCCCTGAGTAAACGTAATAAACCCTGGTCCCTGAGTAAGCGTAATAAACTCTGGTCCCTGAGTAAACGTAATAAACCCTGGTCCCTGAGTAAGCGTAATAAACCCTGGTCCCTGAGTAAACGTAATAAACCCTGGTCCCTGAGTAAGCGTAATAAACCCTGGTCCCTGAGTAAACGTAATAAACCCTGGTCCCTGAGTAAGCGTAATAATCAACAAGCAGTTGTGTGGTGGGGGGGGGGGGGGCAATGTTGGAAGGACTACGCACGAATTTGTGATTGTAGTGCGCTCGAGGATGACACGAGTCGCCTCGTGGCCACTTCGTCAAAACATTGACGTCATTCTTCCCTCTCGATCCTCCCCTGTCACGACATTGCTGCTTCCTCATTCAGTAACACCATCATCACCAAGATTATCAGAAGAGGCTCATTGTCATCAGTATCACTATCATCTGACCGCAAAACATCTTCCAAAATAAGCTGTACCTTTGCCACAGAAGCCACTGACGCCCAGACAGATAATTTTCCCTTTTTGCTTTTTTCCCCACACTACGTTGGGGAAAAGCCCCCACCCACAAACACACTTCCACATAATCTACGTAGTCTCAACTCAATACAGCAGCAATACTGTTGCGCGATGGCTGATAATATCCTTGTGGTTAGCGATAAAGTTGAAGGAACGCGGAAAGGACTTCCCGAATCACACAACAATAACAACGAGATCGCTGGTTGGCCTGCCACTCGCAGCACCACGTGTCTCCAAATAACAATAATTCCGTATAACGGCCCCCCAAGAAAAGTGCTTCTCAGAGCAGCTGGCCCACTTCAAGACGCCTAACAATATTATCGATAAAGAAATTGACTCTCCAGAAACAGGTGAGTTGTGACTTGCATCAGGGAAAACACTCTTTCAGTTAAGAGCAATTCTCCACCGTGATAAAGGTGGTTCTTAGAGTTATTCTTTATCAACATTTTCAATTAAAGAGTGTTTGAAGAAGGGAACCCTGGTCCTACCCCAATTTCGATGGAAGTGGTGCATAACAAGTTTCTCGACTGATGGACACGTACGATTGCTTTCGTCATTTCGGGAGAGATAATTTTTTAATCTGGAGAGAGAGAGAGAGAGAGAGAGAGAGAGAGAGAGAGAGAGAGAGAGAGAGAGAGAGAGAGAGAGAGAGGTCTGTCACAGGCCCTGAACCATATTTTTGGTTAAAAAAAAAAACTGGAAAATCCTTTTGAACAGCATACTGTACCATGGGTATTCCAATCTTGAACTGAACTGAATATAGAATTTCGGCCAAAGGCCAAGCACTGGGACCTATGAGGTCATTCAGCGCTGAAACGGAAACTGACAGTGAAAAGGTTTGAAAGGCGTAACAAGAGGAAAACCTCTTGTTAGGAGAGGGTTGAGGGAAGTCATATGGAAGAAAGAGAATATGAAAGGAGGTACAGTAAAAGGAACGAAAGGGGTTGTAGAAGCTAGGGGGCCCATTGAAGGCACGCTGCAAGGAGCCTCAAGTAATGGCTGCAGATTCCAACCTTGGGGGACTTCACAATCTACGAGCATTTTTCGAAAATGTTCAAAACCCCCAATCCTGTGGCCACAATCCTCCTCTCCATAACATTTTCCAGATTCCCAAAGGTGGTTCAAACGTCCACCTCCTACAAAAGCAAGAATATGACCCAATAATGTCAGAAAAACTACCTGGAAACTCCTCGTTCTTAGCGGTGTCCTTATTGCCATTTCTACTGCACCTGTTGTATATCAAAACTACCTTTCCGTTTTCGCGTTTTGAATTACACTGAGGCTTACTGCTGCGACCAAAATAAGGACAGGAATTGTTTTGACCAACCAGAGGCCTATGCCATAAACAATGTTTCTAACGCCTCCTTTTATTGGCTGAAATCTTTGGGTTTTGGTAAAGCGTCTTCGTAGATGATTCCTTATTGGCTGGTGAATCGAAAACCCATTTTCAGAAATTTCAATGAAGATTATTATTACCTCCAGTATGAAGTAAAAAAAAGTTATTAACAGGTAAATAAATGGATATGGACACGCAAATAAAATAACTGGGAATCCTCTTAAAAATTCAATATAATAATGATTAAAATATTTAAATATTCAGCTTGTTAATCGTAAAATGGAAATTGGCCAGAAAATCTTTATTTCAGAAGATCCAGCAAAAGATTGGATATGAAAGGCATCTGAGTTTCTGCCATTGCAATGCAGTGGTCAGCCAGTGACTGCTGGGGGTCTGATGGGGGTGGGGACATGCCTAGGGACTTCACCTCTGGGGCATCATAAATAATTTATCATATATATATCAAATTAGCCCAAATACCCTTTGATATATGTTGGGTGAAAAGTTAGGATAAGCCAAGCCTGACCAGCTGATGTGATTAACATGTCATTTTCTAGCAACAGGTTTAATAAATTTTTATTTATTTATTTATTTGTTAATTTATCAGTTTTACTGATAACTGATCTCCGCTTTCTTTATTTCCCTTTTACCTTCTGTTACTTCTTTCGAATGAACACCTTAATATTCTTTGAGAGCTTTAATTTTAAGTCAGTGGCCTTTGTGGGCTAGTTCCATATGAATAAGGTTCATCTTCTGAATAATAATAATAATGGTTAGCTATAGAAATCTCGTCTGCCTCGCTTTTAAATTTCATAAATCAACTAAAATCATTATAAAGATAGAGATATTTATATCATTATATGACGAAAGGCATTAATAGTAATATAAAGAAGATTTATGCTTGCTAGTGACACTAAATAAAAGGTATTCCGTGTTAGTAACGGCAAATATGATATTTTTTATTAAGTAAAGTTTTCTCAAGATCGTACACTAAAGACATCTGTTGAGTGCTATGACGATCTTTGGATGAAGTTTGGTTGTTTGAAGACGAAACTATTATATATTCATTTAGCGAGACCACGAATAAATCCTTTATCAATATATTTGATAACTATCATGGTAAGAAGTAACACCATTTCTAAAATTGATCCTTAATTAGGGGACATTTTGAAGAACGTGAAAAGTTTTCAGCAAAGGGACGAAGTTCGTTCTGGTACAAACAATGGTTGCTCCTTGTCCGGAGAGGAAACAGGATTACCAACGTTAATAGAAGCTTTAACATGCAATTCAGGGCCAATGGCGAACTATTCTTTACGAAAATCAGTGAGCGAAAGATGGTCAACGATTCTCGTAAAGAATACTTCGTCATTTTCAATCCAACAATTAGCAAATAATGTGAAAAAAGTAAGAAAATTGTCTCGTTTAAAAGTCTAAATAGTTGGCACTCGTGACACATCAAGGACTAATCGAAGCAAACTTCCTGAATCCTTTAAATTATATTTTGATCGCAATTTTGCCAATTTGGAGATATATTCAATAAAAATAATTGTTTCTTATTGAAAAGATGTTTCGAGTTTGCTAAAATTAGTGGAAATTCGAAAAGTGACGCTGAAATACGTCGGGAATTTGTTACTCAGAATACCAACCTTAAAATCCCGAGGATACGATAGGAAATCGAGAAGCAGCCCTGGGGATATGAATAATACAAATGGAATGATATATATCGCAATCAGATGTAATTTCCATCAATTTGCATAAGAATTATACCCAATTTCTCTCTGCAAATTAACTAAAAGTACATTTGCACTTGGTAATTCTGTTACCCATATCAGTATCACTATCATTTTAAGCATTTCCTGAGCTTTTTATTATACTTTTTCTTTATGTGATATTAATATAGAGTGCATTCTGACTTTATTACAGACCTAGGAGATAATTTAATCTCTATAACCTTGTGGAAACTTGAAGGAAAAATATCTTTCTTTTAGGATATCAGCTATGCAAAATCTCTTATATACTGACCATTATCTTCAAGATGAAATACGTTAACGTATAGAAATTTGTTCCTTTATAAAGTGCATCATCTAAGGAGGTATTTGAACGTACCCAGTGATGGTTTTCTGGACTCATTTAGTCTGGAGAAAACTTAAAAAGAATCCCAGTGCTGACACCCTGTAGCTACACCCTGTAGCCCTGTGGCCAGCCATACAAACCCTTGAAAAAATTAAAAGTGCGAACCAAAAGAAAAATATCATTTATGTGAGGTTTTGCAGAGAATAAAGCTAAGAATAATAATATAAATCCCTCTCTCTATAAAGTACCCCTAGTTTTGCCATAATTTAGACTATAATAATATGTGGAATAATCATATTTTGTTGGCAATTCTATCTTTTCGCCGGCTAACAGTCCCGGGCAGTGTATGTATTACCAGAACCCAATTCGTGAATTCCCTCGTACATTTTCATGCATTTGGCTTCAAACACTTCTTTGCTAGGCATCAAGAGGCATAAATAACTGAATACAAACTCTATTTTTGCATACAGTCATTGCAATCACTTATTCGGCAATTTTCATCTTGCCTCGCCATCAAAAGCACGACAGTTTTCTGCTTGAACACCGTTTTGCTTGGGGCAATCAGTAGATGGCGTCTGTAGTCCACGATCCCGAAATTAAATCCGGTCCAATCCAGTTTCGAGTGCTGATTTTGCATACGTCACAGTCACCTGAGGCCCTTCGGTACTTGGGGGAAAACGAGGCGCCGGTGTTTTAATGGGATAATGCTAGTTTCCGAACTATCAAATGGTCTAGTCTCGTGTGAGGTTCGCCTTTTTTTTTTTTTTTTTTGAAAAAATGAATAAATATAAATGATAATGAATATCAGATGTTTCGATGAATATATTGCGTTCGTGAAAGCTAGCTGAGATGTAGGCAGATAATTTCAAGCTTGCAATGTCAGTGATTCGAGTCAGGATAGTTTTATTAATGTTTATTAGATAATCTATAATGTTTAAGGAATGTTCAGCTTTATTTTGGTAGGCATAGAGTAGGGTATTGCTTACTAAATATACCAATTTTTTTAGTGTTCTGTTTAAGTGATATCACATAATAATATTACTACTACCACTACTTAATAATAATAATAATAATAATAATAATAATAATAATAATAATAATAATAATAATAATAATGTAAAGGCCACGATGTAGAGAGCTCAGTCATCTGCCATCTTGGAGTTGCAAGATTCTGTCGACAGCTTTTGTCTAAGATGATATTTGCAAAGGGTTTGTGATGCCGCTCGTTTATCGAGATCATTTCGGACAAAAAGGAAAGCATTAGAAGAGCTGTTTTTGAAGTCAATTAAATTGGTATAGAAAGGTTTATTAGGCAATAGTAATTTCATTAAAACAAAAATGTTTGTTGCATATTTTTTTATACATGAAGGAGTTGGTTAGGTTGCAAACCTGATCGTGCATCATACGGAAAGTAGCCCCGGAGTGGCTTAAGATGCTGAGACTGGTTATTTTTTTGACGATTTTAACTCATCCTGACATTAAATTTTGCTTATATACTTCTTTTGAATATACCAGAATTAAGTACACGCATTCCGCTTTCCAGTGACACCAGAATGAGCGTCATAGCAGGAATAATAACTTCACAGACAACGTACAAAGCAAAATATTGCTATTGACAACTCTGGCTCTTAGAGAGACCTTACAGAGGCCTTGACTGAAAGGGTTAGTTGGCAGAGCAGAATGCTACAAAGCCAAGGGATCCAACAGGGGAAGCATCCCGATTTTAAATAAGAAATACAGAGATAAAAAAAGCAAATTTTAAAATACTGTCTCCTTTAGTTTTGACATAGTCTGCACTGATAGAATTTTCAATTTCGCAATCCTGCGCATGATTAGACTTAAAATACTGCATTTTACCCAGCTGGAGGACCCAGTTGCAATATATTGCAATGTTGCTTTCATGAGTCAATTTTGATGCAAAATAACAATTAATTTTTTCCAGTTTTTCCATACACAAAATTCAATACATTGCCTAAACCTTGAATACAGACCCATCAAACATATGAACATTATTATTAAATTAATAATAGCTTTAGCAATCTGCGGAGCTTCATTGATATTCAGAGAGAGAGAGAGAGAGAGAGAGAGAGAGAGAGAGAGAGAGAGAGAGAGAGAGAGAGAGAGAGAAGAGGGTATGAATGATTATTATTACTATTATTATATTATTATTATTATTATTATTATTATTATTATTATTATTATTATTCAGAAGATAAACCCCGAATGAGAATGATGTATCTAATGTTATGGATTATTCTGGAGATTACAGTGGCCTTATACCAGCACGGACCAGTGTTCCTTGAGCGGCCCCTAAGTGAAGTTTAAACCCGCAGACGAGAAGACGTGGGTGATCTGTCTGAGACAATAAAAGTTTGACGGGAGAGACCGAGAAGTCTTATACGAGAACACTGATGAAACTCTACGGTAAAAGAGTCCCACATTTCAGTTAATGGGGGAAGTGGCAGTGAGACTGGTGGTTGGACACTTTCGGTCGTTCATTCAAACAAAGCCCGAAAGAGAAGTTAATAAAGAAATGAAGTTGAAAGGAAAGTGGGTGGAAATGGAAAGACAATTCAGTTACTAAACCTAAGGAGATGATGAAGGTAACAGATGACTGAATAAGGGAAAAGAATAAAGCAGAGTTGACAGTGATAAGACAGAAAAATAACGAATAAGATAAAGGGAAAGTTTCGTGAAAAAAGTAGACATTTCGAAGCAATATGAAACTGAAATAATAAAAACAAAGATAATAAAAAGTAAATATGTCAATAAGAATGATAAATAAGAACTTCATGAATAGGAGAAGTCTGAGTCCACCCTTAGTGTGGGGTAAGAAGAACAGAGAAGGTCAGCAGAACATGAAGAAGATAAGGGTTCAGGAAAAGTCTGTTTGAGGTCAGATGGCCGGAAGGTCGTGAGTGACGTCACATGGTGTCAGGGGTCATCAGGGTCTGTGATGGGTCAGTTGTTCTGAGCTGATTTTCCTCCAGGCAGGGAACTCCCTCGGGGCTTCTTGCTGGTGGTATTTCCTGAGGGAGGCAATGTCCCATTGGGCTTTACCTACTGGGATGCCTTCTTTGGTCGAGTTACTGAAGGCTGTTCAGTTCTTAGAAGAGCTGTTTATAATAATAATAATAATAATAATAATAATAATAATAATAATAATAATAAT
>JANJGK010004427.1:50000-62560 GCA_039081455.1 Macrobrachium rosenbergii
GTCTGATTGATTCTCCTTTCGAATTGGATAAAACGCAGCTTATTGGACCTCCAAAGACGAATATACATTGCAGTTGCAGAATATTGCTGATTCATACTATTACGCATCCATGTCAATGCAATTATGCTTTAATCCTCCACATAATTCTTGGTAGTTATGGAGAAGAAAAAGAAAGTTTGCCGTCAATAATATCAATGAATTATTTCAGGAGGAAATTAATGTTGAGTTATAATTATTTTCAATTGAATATAAAATTTAGGCCAAAGGCCAAGCACTGGGACCAGTGAGGTCATTCAGCGTTGAAACGGACATTGAGAGTAAAAGGGTTGAAAGGTGTAACAGGAGGAAAACCTCAAAGCAGTTGAAGCACTATGAATCGATTGTTAGAAAAGGGTGGATAGCAAGATGGAAGGGAGAGAATATGAAAGGAGGTGCAGTAAAAGGAATGAAAGGGGTTATAGCATCTAGGGGCCATGCTGAGAACTATGATATTCTTGTCCAAAATTCGGTGTTAAATCTTACCATGTTGGTGTGCCTGGATCTTCTTCTTCTTCATGTCGTCTATGATTCTCGTGCCATTTTTCTTTCTATGAATGATTTATTCCCAGTTGAAGCTGTATTTTGTCATCTCAACACAAATATGATCTTATATAATGAGTAGGAAAGCTTCTCATAAAAATAATTAGGTAGATTTCACGCCCATCTTGGAAGATGTAGTTGTCCACCCGCGCTGATTTCTCCAGAGGCCAGTAGGTGGCGATAACGACTTGCTTATAGTTAAAATTGCTGTACATTTTTTTTGGTGGAGAAAGGACCGCATGGGGACCACGTGGCCGCCTTAGAATATAAGGAAACTT
This sequence comes from Macrobrachium rosenbergii, assembly GCA_039081455.1. Lineage (NCBI taxonomy): Eukaryota > Metazoa > Arthropoda > Malacostraca > Decapoda > Palaemonidae > Macrobrachium > Macrobrachium rosenbergii. The sequence continues at coordinate 50,858 of JANJGK010004427.1, forward strand.
GAAGACGAAACTGAAATCCGATTTCATCCATTATTTTGATACAATTTCTAGATATAATGAAAGGAAGATTCCCACTGGTCGCTTCTTAAAATTAGAGGAATGAAAATGAACTCAAAATGAAACGAAATATTTAGCCTTTGAACACATTATTAACTCCCTATAATCACATGACCTACACAGTTTAGTTTCCTTTATATAAAACTGAATCAAGACTATAAACAATTGCTATATTTGTACCCATTTGATTAACGTACAAAATAAGGTTGTGAAAAAGACCTGCAATCATTAAATCATTTCACTTCACTCCGTGTGTTAACATAAGGAACAATTTATATGCGTCAAAATAGCAAGGTCAAATGATACTATGTCAATGGGGTATTTACTGTATATGTGAACTGAGGACCAGAGAGAGTGAGAGAGAGAGAGCGAGAGATAGAGAGAGAGAGAGAGAGAGAGAGAGAGAGAGAGAGAGAGAGAGAGCGAGAGAGAGAGAGAGAGAGAGAAGTAGCCATTCGTGAAACACTCATTACATTTTCTACCTATCTCTCTATCGATCTCTGACTTTTTATTGAACAGCAAGAAACATTATTTGTGTCGGTGAATCCATATGTTCAATGATATCATGGAAAAATAATGACGAACACATGTGAATAATAATAATAATAATAATAATAATAATTGCAACAAGGCAAAGAGCCAGAATTTTTTCTTACAAATATCAGAAAAAATGTAAGAAATTTTGAGAGAGAGAGAGAGAGAGAGAGAGAGAGAGAGAGAGAGAGAGGGGGGGGCACCCCCTTCCTGTGGGTGACAGTTCAGAAGAGACACAGATCCACCGACCACATTTTGTAGTGAAGTGACCACGTCTGGGATGCCTCCCAAATCAAGAAGCACGGCCACAGAAAGTGAGTCATCTCTATTGAAAGTGATCTATAAACAGTTAACACCTGATATAGACACCTTCAATAGGAGGGAGTCTGAGAGACCTCTCCCCATATATTAAGTAATACTACATAACGGTATTATTATTATTATTATTATTCAGAAGATAAAGAAGAACCCTATTCATATGGAACAAGAAGCCCACTAAAGGGGCCATTGACTTGAAGCTGAAGCTTCCAAAGAATATTGAGGAGTTCATTTGAAAGAAGAAATATTTCACATTTATCAATATTTTATAATTATTCCTTCCTCTTGATGATATACAATCACGTGCTTTGTTTTTTAAATGTATTCAACTTGGGGCAATAATGATTTAGGAAAATGTCATTAAAACTGCTGTTTGTTTTCGTTCTACAACAAATGAAAATTTGATCATATTTGACCACAGAGGCGATGCTGGAATGATCTAAAAGTTTCAAAAACTTTCCAGCTCCTCGAAGGACAAGAGAGAGAAATCATTGGCGCATGCGCCCAACGCTGCTATGGCTCAGAAAAATGCAAATTTTAGTCTCCGGAAACAAAATCTGACCAACAAAAAGGCGAAGATTTATACAGATGAATTCAGTGAACAATTTTATGCTCATGAAAATGTGGACTACAAGGCGGAGGAGCAGTTTGGAGTCGACGTTGCAGCATTAGGCGAATTATAAAGCGGGAATGTTTTTAATACTGTCACGTTTGGAACTAAGTTCTGTACTCGAGATAAGCACGGAAAGGTATCAGGATGAGAGGAGGACCCTGGAATAGAGAATTTCGAGGACTTCACGAGAAGAAAGCAGAGAGAGACAGAGAGAGGGAGCGAGAGACAGACAGAGAGAGACAGAGAGGAGATTCGTAATGCCAGAATTACCATTTGGATCAACAGATCTGTGAAGTCTCGTAGGAATCAAGAGGACTTTTCGCCGTCTTGGAATTCTTCCTTCAGTCAGTCTCCAGTTCCTGGAGGCACGAGAGAGACGCCATGTATATCAGGAAAGGAAAGCAAAGGAGTGGTTGCAGCGATGCTGAAATGGCCTAAAACCTTCGGAGTCTTCCTTGAAAGTGCTTCAGAATCCTTCGGTCTCAGCTCCTGGTGGAAGGGCGAGAGAGAAGAAGAGCCATTCGCGGATGCCCCCAGCGCTAGAGCTCAGTGGAACTCCAACTTCAGAGTCTTCAGAAGCAAGCTCCGAAATCCTTCGAGTCTCCTTGAAGCCTTCGGAGGTTTGGTGTCATATTCCAAAAGTAGGGATAAGGAGGGTCTGAACCACAAGGCAGAGGGGCCCGAAGGCGCCCTAAGGATGCCTTCCCTTGAAGGCACCCTTGACTGGGGAAGTTCCTCCTCAGAGGCTGCTTCCCTGGAGGTAGGCAGGTTTCCTGCCAGGCTGGGGAAGCGGGCCTGAGGAGGGCCTGAACCACAAGGCTGAGGGGCCCCAAGGTGTACTAAGGAAGCCTTCCCTTGAAGGCAGCCTTGAGTGGGGAAGATCCTCCTCAGAGGCTGCTTCCCTGGAGGTAGGCAGTTTTCCTGCCAGGCTGGGGAAGCGGGCCTGAGGAGGGCCTGAACCACAAGGCAGAGGGGTCCCAAGGTACCCTAAGGAAGCCTTCCCTTGAAGGCAGCCTTGAGTGGGGAAGATCTTCCTCAGAGGCTGCTTCCCTGGAGGTAGGCAGGTTTCCTGCCAGGCTGGGGAAGCGGGCCTGGGGAGGGCCTGAACCACAGGGGTGAGTGGCCCCAAGGTGCCCTAGGGAAGCCCTCCCTTGAAGGCAGCCTTGAGTGGGGAAGATCCTCCTCAGAGGCTGCTTCCCTGGAGGTAGGCAGGTTTCCTGCCAGGCTGGGGAAGCGGTCCTGGGGAGGGCCTGAACCACAAGGGTAAGTGGCCCCAAGGTGCCCTAGGGAAGCCTTCCCTTGAAGGCAGCCTTGAGTGGGGAAGATCCTCCTCAGATGCTGCTTCCCTGGAGGTAGGCAGGTTTCCTGCCAGGCTTGGGAAGCGGGCCTGGGGAGGGCCTGAACCACAAGGCTGAGGGGCCCTAAGGCGCCCTAGGGAAGCGTTCCCTTGAAGGCAGCCTTGAGTGGGGAAGATCCTCCTCAGAGGCTGCTTCCCTGGAGGTAGGCAGGTTTCCTGACAGGCTTGGGAAGCGGTCCTGGGGAGGGCCTGAACCACAAGGGTGAGTGGCCCCAAGGTGCCCTAGGGAAGCCTTCCCTTGAAGGCACCCTTGAGTGGGGAAGATCCTCCTCAGAGGCTGCTTCCCTGGAGGTAGGCAGGTTTCCTGCCAGGCTTGGGAAGTGGGCCTGGGGAGGGCCTGAACCACAGGGGTGAGTGGCCCCAAGGCGCCCTAGGGAAGCCTTCCCTTGAAGGCAGCCTTGAGTGGGGAAGATCCTCCTCAGAGGCTGCTTCCCTGGAGGTAGGCAGGTTTCCTGCTATGCTGGGGAAGCGGTCCTGGGGAGAGCCTGAACCACAAGGGTGAGTGGCCCCAAGGCGCCCTAGGGAAGCCTTCCCTTGAAGGCACCCTTGAGTGGGGAAGATCCTCCTCAGAGGCTGCTTCCCTGGAGGTAGGCAGGTTTCCTGCCGGGCTGGGAAAGCGGGCCTGGGGAGGGCCTGAACCACAGGGGTGAGTGGCCCCAAGGAGCCATAGGGAAGCCTTCCCTTGAAGGCACCCTTGAGTGGGGAAGATCCTCCTCAGAGGCTGCTTCCCTGGAGGTAGGCAGGTTTCCTGCCAGGCTGGGGAAGCGGGCCTGTGGGAGGGCCTGAACCACAGGGGTGAGTGGCCCCAAGGCGCCCTAGGGAAGCCTTCCCTTGAAGGCAGCCTTGAGTGGGGAAGATCCTCCTCAGAGGCTGCTTCCCTGGAGGAAGGCAGGTTTCCTGACAGGCTGGGGAAGCGGGCCTGTGGGGGGGCCTGAACCACAGGGGTGCGTGGCCCCAAAGTGCCCTAGGGAAGCCTTCCCTTGAAGGCACCCTTGAGTGGGGAAGATCCTCCTCAGAGGCTGCTTCCCTGGAGGTAGGCAGGTTTCCTGCTATGCTGGGAAGCGGGCCTGTGGGAGGGCCTGAACCACAGGGGTGAATGGCCCCAAGGCACCCTAGGGAAGCCTTCCCTTGAAGGCAGCCTTGAGTGGGGAAGATCCTCCTCAGAGGCTGCTTCCCTGGAGGTAGGCAGGTTTCCTGCCAGGCTGGGGAAGCGGGCCTGTGGGAGGGCCTGAACCACAGGGGTGAATGGCCCCAAGGCGACCTAGGGAAGCCTTCCCTTTAAGGCAGCCTTGACTGGGGAAGATCCTCCTCAGAGGCTGCTTCCCTGGAGGTAGGCAGGTTTCCTGCCAGGCTTGGGAAGCGGGCCTGGGGAGGGCCTGAACCACAGGGGTGAATGGCCCCAAGGCGCCATAGGGAAGTCTTCCCTTGAAGGCAGCCTTGAGTGGGGAAGATCCTCCTCAGAGGCTGCTTCCCTGGAGGAAGGCAGGTTTCCTGCCAGGCTGGGGAAGCGGGCTGGGGAGGGCCTGAACCACAGGGGTGAATGGCCCCAAGGCGCCATAGGGAAGCGTTCCCTTGAAGGTAGCCTTGAGTGGGGAAGATCCTCCTCAGAGGCTGCTTCCCTGGAGGTAGGCAGGTTTCCTGCCAGGCTTGGGAAGCGGGCCTGGGGAGGGCCTGAACCACAGGGGTGAATGACCCCAAGGCGCCCTAGGGAAGCCTTCCCTTGAAGGCAGCCTTTAGTGGGGAAGATCCTCCTCAGAGGCTGCTTCCCTGGAGGTAGGCAGGTTTCCTGACAGGCTGGGGAAGCGGGCCTGTGGGAGGGCCTGAACCACAGGGGTGAATGGCCCCAAGGCACCATAGGGAAGCGTTCCCTTGAAGGCAGCCTTGAGTGGGGAAGATCCTCCTCAGAGGCTGCTTCCCTGGAGGTAGGCAGGTTTCCTGCCAGGCTTAGGAAGCGGGCCTGGGGAGGGCCTGAACCACCAGGGTGGGGCAACCCAAGGCACCATGTGGGAACCACCCCTTTAGGGTGCCTTTCTCAGGGGAAGGACCTCCTCAGATTCTCTGATGACGTCATCAGGTGAGGAGAAAAGGAAAGTGAGGAAAAATATGCTTTTTCTTCTCACGTGATAATTATGACGTCATTACAAACGCTTTTAATAATAATAATAATAATAATAATAATAATAATAATAATAATAATAATAATAAGGCAACTGAGGGAGAGATAAAGTGTGAGTGAGCGTCAGCCTAACAAGTGTCAGTCTTGCATTCGTCAGTCTAACGAGTGTCTGTGAGCATTAGTTTTGCACGTGTCAGTCTAATGAACATCAGTCTAATGAGTCAGTTTAACAAGAGTCAGTCTTATGAGAGTCCGTCTAGCAAGTGCCAGTCTAATGAGAGCCAGTCTAACAAGTCAATCTAATGAAAGTCGGTCTGACAAGCGTCATTCTAATGAGAATCAGTCTAACAAGTGCCAGTCTAACGAGAGTAGTCTAATGAGAGTCAGTCTAACTAGTTTCAGCCTGATGAGCATCAGTCTAATTAGAGTCCATCTAACAAGTGTCAGTTTCATGAGAGCCCGTCTAACAAGTGTCAGTCTAATGAGAGTCAGTCTAACAAGTGTCAGTCTAATGAGCATCAGTCTAATGAGAGTCAGTCTAACAAGTGTCAGTTCAACAAGTGTCAGTCTAATGAGAGTCAGTCTGATGAGCATCAGTCTAAATAAAGGCAGTCTAACAAGTGTCATTCTAACGAGAGTCAATCTATCAAGTGTCATTTAGTCTAACAAGTGTCAGTCTATTGAGAATCAGTCTAACCAGCATAAGTGAGTGTCAGTCTTGCGAGCATCAGTCTACCAAGCGTTATTCGAACGAGCGTCAGTCCAAGGAGCGTCAGTCTTACGAGCATCAGTGAGCGCCAGTCTTGCATGAGTCAATCCAACGAGTGTCAGTGAGCATCAGTCTTGCGAGAGTCAGTCCAACGAGCGTCAGTGAGCGTCAGTCCAGCGAGCGTCAGTGATCGTCAGTCTTGCGAGCGTTAGTGAGCGTCAGACCAACGAGCGTCAGTCTTGTGGGCGTCATTCTTGCGAGCGTCAGTCCAACGAGCGTCAGGGAGCGTCAATCTTGCGAGCGTCAGTTCAACAAGCGTCAGTGAGCGTCAGTCTTGCGAACGCCAGCGAACGCTAGTGAGCGTCAGAGAGAGAGAAAGAGAGGTCGTGGCGGGCAGGTAAGTTATTACAGGCCTCTGTGATTCTTCTTCTTCTTCTTCTTCTTCTTTTATCAGTTGATTTCCTCAGGAGGGACAAAACTCTCTCTCTCTCTCTCTCTCTCTCTCTCTCTCTCTCTCTCTCTCTCTCTCTCTGAGTAGCTTAGACGCAGCTTTGCTGTTTGTATTTTCATTCATAAAGTGAGGCTGAATGGTTCTGAATGGAAAATTCACATGACTCTCCATAGGCAGTCTTTTGTTTTTAATTCTCCTACTTTTGGAGCATGGATGCGGTTATATTTACATGTATGCGTCTTCATAATATTCCTGCAGCATTATTTAGTAAACTTAAAAGTCTTCTTTGAAGGACTCTGTTTGCATTCAGCTGCATTGAACTGTTGGCCAGAAATGATATATAATATTCAAGTCGAAGCCACACACGCATACATACATACATACATACATACATACATACATACGTACATTCACGCAGACAGCCTCTCTCCATCTCCAGAGTCTCATAAATCGCAGTGAAGGCGAGGCGGTCGCTTTGTGGAGGTGATATATATAATAGTCATCATGATTTTCTCTCAGTTAAATTGAATGAAGGGAAATGAAGAAAACTCCTGCCAATGTATTTGAAATGGAGAGTCGGTGAGTGTTCCTTGTAGCGGGGTTTCCTTCCGTTTGATGACACAGCTTCCCAAACTGAGTGACATCAAATCTCGCTCTCTCTCTCTCTCTCTCTCTCTCTCTCTCTCTCGAAGAGAGAAAGGCTTCGGAAGGGTCTTGTCAACTTTCTCATACTGAATTGTTTATATATATATATATATATATATATATATATATATATATATATATATATATATATATATATATATATATATATATATGTGTGTGTGTGTGTGTGTGTGTGTGTGTGTGTGTGTGTGTGTGTGTGTATCATGCCTAAGAATAACTTTATATGAGGCATTTCTCTCTCTCTCTCTTTCTCTCTCTCTCTCTCTCTCTCTCTCTCTCTCTCTCCCCACCTTCACCCAGCCGCCATCTTGTCCGCCCGATTCCCTCCTCCTCTTCCTGCTCCTGGGGAGGTCTCCCTCCTGCCGCTGCCCTTCCTCCTACTCCTGTGCAGTGGTTCTCTCTCCTCCCCCAAGGGCGTCACATCCTCACTGACCCTCCCCCTTCCGCCCTCGGAGGGACTGAGTCTCCGCCTCCTCCCTCTCTCCCAATGAGTCTTCCTGACGAAGCTCTGCCTCCAGATGGCGGAGGGATGGGGGACGGGGGAGAAGGGTTGGCCCCCCAGCTCACTCTTGTTGTAAGGCTTTCCTCTGGAGTGGCAGGTTAATTTTGCCTTTGAATTCAGCATGTGATAAAAGTTGTTTGTGTGGGTGTTATCTCTCTCTCTCTCTCAGAACACCGTCCCTTCCTTCACTCCCTGCAGGCTGTCTGTGAGGACACTGGAGCCACCTCCGTCAGGATTCCGCACCTGCAGGAGAAGAAGAAGAAGGAGAAACCTCAGATATATATATATATATATATATATATATATATATATATATATATATATATATATATATATATATATATATATATATATATATATATATATATATATATATATATATATATATATATATATATATATATATATATATATATATGAGAGCACTCATAAAGCAAAGTTGCAGAAGAAGAAGTTCCTCAAAGAGAGAGAGAGAGAGAGAGAGAGAGAGAGAGAGAGAGAGAGCGAGAGTGTGTGGTGCCAGATTCCTGGATGCCCCAAAGCAGCCCGAGAGCCTTGACTAATAATAATTATGAATGGGGTGACTCAGAAAGCCCCATCCAGAACTCCCACCACGCAAGCAATGCCAGAGAGGAGAACCGACAAAGCAACTCTTCGAAAATGTCCAGAGTCCCAGAACTGACATCTGCAGAGACACGCGTCGCCTCCTCGACTGGGAATGGAATCGTCTCAGAGGAGCAAGAGTGGGAATGCAGTCCAAGCACAAGAGAAAACTGGAATCACTCAACTCATCAATCACCCTTCCAGCATGGGAAGAGAGAGAGAGAGAGAGAGAGAGAGAGAGAGAGAGAGAGAGAGAGAGAGAGAGAGAGAGAGAGGGGAACCCAGTTCCTGCATCCTTGCATCCCCACACCTATCAGGAAATGGGGAGTTTGGGTGTAAAGTTGAATTGCTCTACAAAGAATCCCGACATTGCAAAGCTGTTTTGTGCAGAATGAACAATGAGTGGAATGTAATTCCACTGAAAATCATGTTTTGAGCTTGGCTAAAGGTATTAAAAAATTTAAGGGCACACATCAAACAAACCAATGTCAATGATTTTCCCAAGAGACTCAATGCAGCAGCAACTCTCAGATCTCCCAGAGATGATGACAATCTGCATACCACCAAAACCGACAGAGCGAGTGAGTGTTATTGTCACTCATGATCGAGAAATGCATTTAGCTGCGATGACTGATTGGTTAAGCGATGCCAGTAAATATGAACGTTTGTTATCTAACCCACCAGAGAGAATGAACAGTGAATTTCACAGACAAATGAAAGTCATCTTTGGCAAAGATCAGGAAGTGATTGGCAGGTGTCGTTCACACAACGCAACTCTTCCCTATTTGTGGGTAGTGTCTCTGGAAGGAGACCCATTAACCCCTTTATCTATACCGCATGTCCTGTGAGACCTCTCTGTCGTCTGCATGTGCACTTCGTCTGGATTCCTTCCTTCCTTCCTTCCTTCCTTCCTTCCTTCCTTCCTTCCTTCCTTGTCTCCTCACTGCCACAGCCGTTAATTGGCACAATTTCCCAGTCACACGTCATTCATTCATTCATTCATTCATTAGGTCGATTTTCTTCATGAACTGCAAAACTGGAAGCTTACCGACGGTGAAATTATGGTCAGTCTCGACGTCGTCACCTGCTTGTTCGCTTCTGCTGCACCTGTTGATGGTGTTCCAGATTTGTTGAAATGTGAACAACTAGATAAATATGTTTTCACTTTACTTTACCCGTTAGTGTCTTTTCACAGTGAATTAGACAACGTAGCGGATACTTCCTTTGCTCTTAATGGCATATTTATATTATATATATATATAATATATATATATATATATATATATATATATATATATATATATATATATATATATATATATATATATATATATATATATATATATATATATACTGTATACATACAAACTTAATTCAGTCATTGGTAAATAATTTGCATTAAAATTCAGGAAGAAACCTTTCAATAGAAGCAGCTTTATCGACTTGAAAAAATCATGTCTGTTATTCGTATTGATAAATATAATTGACTGCGCTGCTTGGGAAATGATTTAGCAGAACTTGTATGTTACAAAGGACATTATTATTTATGAAGATCATTATTACTTATTACTGAATCAGCCTTCTTTAGTCACTGATGAGGGAAGCAAAGACTTTGGTTATAACTAGGAACACTATTTTTTTATTATTATTATTCAATAACAAATAAAAATTGAGAAAAAAGGTTCTATTTATTTTTTTCCAGTTTTTTATGTAACAAGTTAGTCACTTTCAATGTTTATTAGAGTAAAAAATAATATAATAATTGATATATAAGGTCGGCAGGGCAAGCGCTTTTGATTATAACACTTTAGCGAGAACGAGAGAGAGAGAGAGAGAGAGAGAGAGAAGAGAGAGGAGAGAGAGAGAGAGAGAGAGAGAGAGAAAGAGAGAGAGAGAGAGAGAGAGAGAGAGAGTTTGCCGCCAACTTGAGAGAGGCAGGCTCGCCGAGTGTGCGAGTTGTAGTGCGCATGCGCTGTGAGTGTCATCTACCTGAGCGCAGGTGGCTGCCGATCGGCCCGATCCATCGGATCCAGTCCAGTGACTGAATACTGATTCATGTCAGTGGTTCGGTTCCGGTCTCATTGATCAGTCGTCGTTCCGCGCTCGATGCGATGGTATTGCCCCACTATTGAGTGTGGGCGACGTACATTCTGTGGAGGTGTGTGTTTGTGGGTGGAGGGTGGGGCGTCCCCGGATAGTGTGAAAAAATAAAAAAGTTAAATATGCGTGTGTGTGTGTGAGACGGTGTCTTCTGTGGCGGTCAGGTTCTCTTGGATGGTGTTTCTCGTTCAGTGATGGTGATGATTGTAAGCCTCTTGTGTCACTCTCGGTGACAGTGTCGTTGCTGAAGAAGGCAGCGCCGTGATGGGCGGGGGTCAAGAGGAGAGCTGCTGATGTCACCAAGGTAAAGTTAAAATACTACAACAAGATTTTCATTCGCCATTATGTGAATTAGAGGAATGCCTGCTCTCGTGAGCAGCTCACCAAAGCTCTTGTTGATAAGAAGGCTGCAACAGATGTGTCTCTCTCACCTACCTGGATGTTGTGACGCCAGTTTGAATAGCCACAAATCAATCAATCAATCAGTCCCTCACCCGGAGCAAGAACGAGGGGCACAGCATGGAGAAATATCTGCCTGTGGCTTCCAACACTTGCTGGTGACCTCGGCCTGTCTAGGGACTCGTGCAACTTCGCCAGATTTGGTGAGTAAAGCCTTCTTTTTTTTATTATGCATTAATGCCTTTCCATCCATGAATAATATTATGCACTATTCACCTGTATCTTCATTAGTCATTATTCACAAGTCTGTTGGGATTATTATTATCGTACTCTGTGTTGATGAGTGTTGATTAGCTATGTGTTAAAATATTAATTTTGGGGAATATTTGGGAACACTTTGCATCTACACCATTATATACCGCCATCATTAATCATTCCTCACAGGACTGTCAGGATTATCATCAACATTCACACTTCATTCCATCTTTACTCTTGTTTATTTATCTATATTAACGCTGTGACAATATCTTTGGAAAAAGTTTCGGAACTTCCTATGAAAAAAGCAAAGATAAATTGGTGGAGGGTTTGGGGCAAATCTTTTAAATATCAGGCAACATTGCAGACCATCCCAACAAATAGTTTTGGGGGAATTCATACCATAAAAACATGATAAAACATATTTGGGGGAACTGGAGAAAAATATTGGCCTTCCCTTCTCATTTTGCAAATACCTCGGAATCTAATGACCTTTTTGAATTAGTACATAAGCAGACTTGACGTAGAATGAGCTTCGTGGAAGAAAACGTAAGATCATAGCGTCGTGCACAACGATTTTATCGCGTTGTCCAACTCGATTTTCATTCGCTTTTGACCCGGCTTTTAAAAAGCATCGCATAGCATAGCATAGCATGTCCCTTCCCCCAGTGATAGACGCTTCCTGCCTCGACACAATCAAGCTCTGTCTATCCGGCCTGACTACGGACTGTCCAACGCAGGACTTGGTCGCTTGTGTTTACTTTGAGGCCCTGTTTCGCCGAGCAGTTCTTGATAATACTCACACACAAACTCCTCTCTCTCTCTCTCTCTCTCTCTCTCTCTCTCTCTCTCTCTCTCTCTCTCTCTCTCTCATTTATATACCGATCAGTCGTAGATATCTTGATTTGACAGCATCAGTCAGGCGGAATATTGGACAGACATGATGTTGCATGCCAGTATTAAGTAAAGGGCTGATCTTGACCGCATGCTGGCTACTCACGAGGCAAGTCTTTATTTCTGGTG
>JANJGK010004428.1:0-62546 GCA_039081455.1 Macrobrachium rosenbergii
TCATTTCGAGTTACGCTCAGTTCTATGATGTTACGAAGACAAGAAATTTTTGAAAATTTCATCTCATTCTTTATGTATGCTTTGTGTGAGCACACACATCAACTTAAGTGTTCTGTGTTCAAATGTCAAGGTGAACAAGTGAGAAAACTCATTTGGGAGGCTAATGCACTGTTAGGAGAGTTTTACCCATGAATATCTGAGCACTGAGAAATCAAGTAAAAATGCCCAGTATTCTATAAAAGCTAAGCGTTATTATAGGCATGAAGTCATCATAATTTGAGAGAAAACTACAGGCTAGGCTTAAGTTTACAATATGGATGACTGAAGCTTGCCTTAAGAAAGCCCACAAGTGCCTGTATTTTTAAAACCACTATTCAGGAAAAAACTATGCTCCACCATATACGAACAGGAATATATACTCTTAATTTGCGTAAAAGCTAGGCTACACCATATAAGAAAGGGAAAATATACTGTGTTGTAAAGTTGCCATCTCACAAATGCATAAATGCAGCTGGGAAATATATATTTACACAAAAAGTTTGACTTCCAAGGCAAGTGGACGTGAAGGAAGGAGCCCCTAATGGAAAATGCCCTGAACTCATGAAGATTTAACAATAATTACTTAGGGAAGCAGCAGATATATGACACAGTTATTCAGATGACAGTGGTACCAGTACCACTAATGTTGTACCTAGACTACCAGAGGAGAGCACAAGGATGGAATGTAAAATTTAGGCCAAAGGTCACGTGCTGGGACCAACGAGATCATTCAACGTCGAAAGGGAAACCGAGATTAAAAGGATTATAGAGGTGTTAACAGGAAGAAAACCTCACAACTGCACTATGACAAACATGTTATGAGACAGTGGAATGCATAAGAGAAAAAAATATGAATGGAGGTACAGTAAAATGAATCAAAGGGATTGCAGCTTGGGCTGAAAAGAGCGTTACTACGAACCATAGGCAATCCATACATTGCACAGCACAAGAAAGAAGAGGGGAACGTATTATACAGTAGTTCCAAATGACTTTCAAAGGGATAAACTGTTTTGATGGAGGGCTAGGTTAGGTTAGGTTAGGTTAGTATATAACTACATAAATTGCTAACAACACAAACTGATATAGTCGAGTTCACAACTGGTGGACATGAAAGGACAGTTTTAAACCTACAAGAGGTATGAAAGAAACCCCCTATTTTTGGAGTTAATCCAAATTATGCTGGGGTTGAATGGATGGCACAGGACTATCCTGACAATATTGCAGTGACTTGGAGTACAAGAAATCAGGGGATGGTGTAAGACTGACCTGCCAACTTCCTTGGTATGCAAATATGAGGGAAAACTACCACTGTGTAAGAAATGATCTACACACTGTTACAACAGACAATGCAAAAATTCAGCCTGAGGTGTTCGTTTTGTATAGGCAACCATGAATCTACCACAGTCATTAAGACTGTTCTTTGTTCTAACATCAAACAGGTGGAATCATCACTCGAGGAGGTTTCTGCTGTAAATTCTAGAATTGCAGAACACTTGCTTCTATCCACCAAGGACCTTCCTTCTCATCACTGATACCCTACCCCAAAATACCACCAACACCATACCTCAAAAAGGAAGTGCTATCAGAATCATAACAGTTGAAATGAAAATGTAAAAAGACCCACGTGAGAGTGCAACCACAGAACCGACTGGGAAAAATTGACGCTGATTACGAAGCCTCGGACGCAGTTGTAATCCCTATAAAAGCAATGATATTCATGCCAACATTCTTGGGCCATAAAATTACGGCTCAAACTTGTGGGAACAGCAGCCACACAAGACAAAATGAAGTACGAATAATATACAAATGTGGGGAGATTAAAATCTCGCCATCAGCATTTGTGTCAACTATCTCCCTATCCATTAGAGCGGTTTTTGATAACCAAAGCTTACAACACAAGGAAGGAGAAACGAATGTATTACTCAGTACTTCCCCAATGACTTTGAAGAGGACAGAACAGTGAGTTTCAATAACGCAGGACATTCTGTGCGAGTGCTGTGCTTGGTAGCAAAAGAAGTATGGTAACTGCCTAAAAACAAACACACTGTACCGTTCACAACTGGGGGACGTAAAGGGAAAGTTTTAAACCTATGAGAAGCCAGGGAGAAACCTAACATTTTTGGAGCTAATTCAGACTATGTTGGGGTTGAATAGATGGCAAAGAAGTACCCTAACTTAAGTGAATTGACATGGAATAAGTGGAGCAGATATAAAACAATGCAGGTCTCTAATTAACTCAAGATCAAACAATTGTCCTCTCTCAGGAAAACTGTCGCTTGAGGGAGGATAATACAAATTCCAGAACCGGAGACCCTCCTATTTCCAGCCTAACGACCAACAGCATATAGCCATAATGGAAGAATTAATTACTCTCTCAGAAACTGCTCGAAATGCACGAGCAATAAGACGCATCAGAATGCAACTGCAATAATTACAGGACAGAGAAGAGAAGGTATATGAGGACTCAGGAGTCGATATGCTAAATTATGAGTTGACGGTATTCAATTCAGCGTTATGGACCCAACAAAAATTGACCTCCAATGGAAGAATCGGGAACACAGTGAAGGCTGGCAAGTATACCTCGGAATAGACAGCATCACAAAGAGGCTACTGAAGTGCAGCCAACTGTTACAGGAATTCATGTTATTTATCGTACTTCGTCTCTTAGATAATAAATGTAAGCCATAAGAGACCCTGTGTTCTTAAGCACAAATTATCCAGCACATCTGAGCAGAAATGCAACATGGTGGCAGCAAAGGAGGTTCTGCACGTTCTCCAGAATATCCAAAGCAAATATCAATTATTGTAGGCCTTTGTATAGTGAAATATCAGCCTGAATAAAAAAGTGATTTGACGACATGGCGTCGACAGGGGACTGTGCAGTAGCTCCCAGAAAGTTCATCCTGGCAATAGGAGGTGATACTGAACGTGAATGGAAGTCACTCAAGCAATGCTTTGAAATTTAACTACTGGCTCCGGAGAAAGCAAGTGAGTCCGAAGAGACGAAAGTAGTCGTCTTATTGAATGTTGCCGGCAATGAATTACTACAAACTGACAATTCATCTGAGTTTCCAACAGCACCCTAGTCCAGCTAAAGTCCTACAAAGTGTTCAGAAGTTCGACGACTACGTTGCCCCAAAGAAAAATTAACTTCTCTGCAGATAAGAGTTCAGAAAGTCTGTGCAAAAGTCAGATAATTCACTTGAAAAGGATGTGACTAGGCTTAAAATTTTGGTCAAGGACTTCAACTAAGGAAACAAACGCCCAGTTGCGAGATCATATAGCATTTGGATGTGCTGATGATAAATTACGCCGGAAATTATTTGAAGTTGAGGACCAAACCTTGCAGAAAACTCTTGATGTTTGCATTGTATACCAGGCCAGTAAACGGCAGAGGGATGTCTAAAAAGGAGAAAAGTCCCATTCTGTTGAGCCTAGGCCTGGTAAAGACGTTGCTAAATTGAAGCAGAAGTCAAGAAAAGTACGACAGGGCTACACCTAAATTTAGGTCTGATCTGTACCAAAGGCCTAACTTTAAGCAAGAAGTAGCAGAAAATTCTAACAAGTTCTCGTCAACGGTGAAAAACTGGCGTACGCGTAAATATTACGGCGAAAAACATGAATGGAAAAGAAATAAATGTCCAGCAAATGGAAAAACATGCACCAGATGTTGTAAGCTCAATCACTTTGCTGCAAGATGCAATAGTAAGAACACTCATTGCTGATCACAGTGAATCTAGTCGTTCAGAAACAGAAAATTTACTAAAATTTTCCACAAAAAGTGATAAATTAAGTCAGTTTTTGAAATAAATGGTCCGGTAATTCCTAAGCATTTGAGATCTGATGTTCCACTAATCCTGTGTGATAATACTCAAGACAGTACACCATAAAAAGATTGAAAAGGTGTATGAACCAACAGAGTGGGTAAGTCGCTTAGTGGTTGCTGAGAAAAAGTCAGGCGAGTTTACAGTTCGTACAGACCTGCAAACTCTAAACAAGGTACTAAAAATGGAACATCATCCTATTCAGATAATTGATGATATCTTGCCAGAACTGTCTAAGGCTAAGGTATTTTCATCTTTTGATTTAGGTAGTGGCATTGCGTACTTTGTGAGGAATCTAGTTTGTTAACTACATTTCAAACTCCCTTTGGTTTGTATAAATGGCCAAGATTACCATTTGGATTAAATGTAAGTAGTGAGATTTTTCAGAAGCAACTACAGTTGAATCTTGAGGATCTTGGTGGAGTTGTATGAATACCTGACGACGTTTTACTGTACGGCGTTGGTGACACAAGTGAGGAAGCAGTGAAAGATCATGACATTACGGTAGGTAAATTCTTGGAAAGGTGCCCGGTTGAAGGAATAAAATTGAAAGAGTCTAAAGGAGTACTTAGGAAAACTGAAGTATTGTTTGTAGGTCACGAAATCACAAGTAAAGGTCTGGTGGCTTGTCCTAAAAAGATAGAACCCATTGTAAACATGGAAGCACCAACTGATGCCTCAGGTGTCAAGAGACTAGCAGGCATGGTCAACTATTTGAGTAGATTTCTACCAAACTGATCTATTTTAATAGAGCCTATAATAAGTCAGCTAACACAACAAGATGTTGAATGGGAGTGGACTATTAAGGAAGAGAAAGCATTTAGTAAGTTCAAAAAACTAATGACTAGTACTTGTTATCCAATGTGATGCTTCCCAGAGTGGTCTAGGTTCTTCGTTATTACAAAGTGGTAAACCTATTGCCTATGCAAGTCTTGCTGTGACAGAATTCGAAAAGCATTACGCTCAAATTGAAAAGGAAACTTTAGCAATTGTCTTTAGTCTTAAGAAGTTTCATCAATAGGTATATGGTTGTAGTGTTAATTGAAAGTGATCCTAAACCTAACCTAACCTATTAAAACCACTGTATAAAGCACCTGTGAGACTCCAGGGAATGTTGCTTAATATTTTGCAATATCTGAAAAAGGTGAAAGCCCACAAGTCTTGAAAACAATGATCTTGACAGGGTGGCCAGGGGAAAACACCAAAGTCCCTACGCTAGTTAAAGCTTATAGTGTTCAGCCCGAGATGGTGTTATTTCCAAAGGTGAGAGGATTGTCATTCCATCAAGTCTCAGAGCTGATATTACGAATATCATTCATTCATCACACATGCACAGAAGGTCGTTGTTTATGTAGGGCAAGAGAACGTATTTAATGGCCAGGGATGAATTCTGAGATCGACCAATTCATTTTAGCCTGTGAATTGTGTATGAAGTACCCTAGTTCTCAACAAAAGGAAAGTTTAATGTGTCGTGAAACAGCATATAGACCTTAGCAAAATGTTGGCATAGACTTGATGAGCATCAAGAAACAATTCTCTCATAACTGTAGATTACTTTAGTAATTTTCGGGATTTTGATTACCTTGATAATACTTTGTCGAAGACAGCAATTCAAAAACTTAAAGCTCATTCCGCTAGATATGGATGGACCTCAATTTGTCAGTGATGAATTCAGACGTTTTTCATCAGATTATGACCCTGAGCATAGAACGAGTAGCCCTACTTATCCGCGACCTAACGGTATGGTCCAGCCAGCTGTTAAAACCTCAAAGCACTTAATGACAAAAGCAATTTTAGACTATAGAAACACCCCAGTTGTTGATAATGGGGCGAGTCCAGTGCAGTATTGTTAAGGAAGGAGAACTTGTACAAAATTGCTCGTTGTCAAAATTGCTTGTGTCAAAATGTAAATCTAGATCTGGCCAGAGAAAAGAAAAAGTTTAACAATGTAAAAATGATGTGGTATTATGATCAATGCATCAGGGTGCCAATGTACATGTCAAACCACATGTCCTGGGTGAAAGGGAATAGGAAAAAGTATAGTAGGTCATACTTAACTGAAAGTGATGGTAAACTGTTAAGAAGAAATGCCAAAAGGTGTTAACACTACTGCTATAAGTAAACCAATAACTTTTGAGAGTGACGTCTGAGCGAGCAAAACTCTAGCTAATGCTGAGAGTAAATTAACCATTGATAAACCCGTTACATCAACGAGAAACGAATTACCATCTAAGTTTGTTGATCCTAAAATGTATTCAATGCCTTGAGATTTATTAAGAGCAAAGTGCTATCTACAGTGTTGGTTATCTCAGGAGTGTACTTGATACCAAAGTTCGATATCCTTGTTTAATGTAGCTTTGCGTAATCGCTTCCTTTGAAGAATAAAAGGAGGATTTTACGTCAACATATATTTTCATACAGAATGCAACCAACTGCAGGTGCAGCCGCTTGGCTGATCTGCTTTTCTTACTTCCTGTACTTCGTCTCTTAGATAAATGTAAGGAACAAGAGGCCCTGTGTCCTTATCCATTTATTTTCCAGCACGCCAGAACAGAAACGTAACAGCGTAACCTATTTCTGTTGAAACGAGCTTAATTACTGTTCAAACAAACTTAAAGTCACCCCTGCAATATCATTTGGAAGGAGGTTGGTCGTGCTTCCTAAAGAGTAACAAGTTATCCAATGTTGGAAAACGAGAAAGGATCAGCCGAGACGAGGAACGAGACGGAATTATGGCAGACCGACAATACCTCTGTAAATAGCAGCACCCTGCGAACATGTTCTCAACGCCAGATATGCACCTCGCCGCATCTAACAAACAGCGCAAACAACGAACCGCACAAACACTTGACTACCTAATGATGATGTTAAAACTTCAACGAACATTGCAGTGGAAGAAGAAATTGCAGGAACATCCAACCAAAGAGGACCTTTCTTCAGGAGAAGCGGAATTCTGGAAATAACTACCATTGGGAAACAACGTCTCTCTCTCTCTCTCTCTCTCTCTCTCTCTCTCTCTCTCTCTCTCTCTCTCTCTCTCTCTCTCTCTCTCTCTCTCTCTCTCTCTCTCTCTCTCATACTATTAGCCTCAACAATCTAAGCCACTAGACTGCCAAAAAAATTGACAATGGTTAAGGAAACACGGAAGAGTACAGAGATGCACTCATCCTAAATACAAGGAAAGGGACTTCACTGTTTAGTGCAAAGAGTTAGACATATCAGCTAACAGTTTTTAACTATTAAGGAGGACAGTAAGTCCCTACAATTTCAATTCTCAACCTAAGTACAGGAACACCTGAGTTAACACTGTCCATAATACTATTGTTCACAAGACTTTAATTTTTTACCAGCGAGTATATGAATGTAACCAAAATTAACAAGACTTGTGAATATAAGAACACTTCGTACCGATGTCTGTACGTAGCAGAGACCCCACTTCTAGACGGGAGCACAAACACTATCAATGTCCTCCCAGGCAAAGTACCTATGCAATGCATACATGCTGACGGGTTACTGATACGAGGCGAGTGGTGAGGAAAGGAGTGACCTAGTACCGTAAAACCCCTCGACTGCCGTGCTGTACTTTACGAGGGTGTAATTTCTAAGAACTATGGAAGCCATTGCTTTCTTTAGTTTCCCCTAAACTCTCCTAGGGGTCATGTTTGTGGTGTACTTTTGTTCGTGCCGATAACTTTATGCCAATGAAATTGAAAAACTTTTGTTGAATATAAGAATGAATCTTATTACGTTACATAAAATCATTCCTTGATATGGCAAGTTAATATAATCCTCAATTTTCTGACACCCCTGGTATTGAATGACCATGTTTGAGCTGATTCACTGCAGTGTGGGATATATATGAAATATTTTGTAGTTTTTGATTAATTAGCCATAAAACATTCAAGCATTTCCTCAAAGAACTTGGGTTAAGTGGGCCATATTGTTTCATGCTTGCAGGCAACACTAAGAAGATCCTGGCTAGAAGAGGTACGGACATTTGTCGTGTACAGGAGGTTAAAATAAAACGGAGGTATAAATACGGTTGATAGTGGCATGAAGAAGTATTAAGACGATTTAAAATGCGATAAGCATACAATTCAGAGAAGCAATGGCTGGAGACGAGACAGAAGTAGGGCAATGTATACAAGAACGAAACCCGTATCTCAAAGTTTGTGGCAGATTTAACCTTTGTCGGATCAGACGTGAAAAACTCTATATCCTATCTCACTACCTCAACTATCAAGAACTATCTTTTCAGGAATTCCTAGGCTATCCTACAGGTCTTCGCCCCCTGATATTTCCAAATCTACCGCTTTTCTAAAAGTCACTTTTGGAATGAAGGTAACACATGTCATCCCAGTATAATCACTATCTGAAACAAGCAACCAGAACGCAGTATAAAATGTGGCCCCTGAAGAATGTAATACAAAACTTATTTGTGGATTCTGAGAAGGCAATTGACAAAAGCATGTACCATAGACCAACAATTACACATCACATAGGCAAAAACTACCAGAAAGACACTTTGAACTAGTGATACTACCCCATAACAAAACCTAGAGCGATGACAGTGGATTACCCAAGAGTCCTTTGGTGTTTACTAAAGTAAATGGGGAATTCTTACAAGCATAAGAAATAGTGCCAACAGTATAATCTGAGTACAAAGTTTTAGAAATGTTTTGGAAAGAGTATAATGGAAATGAGAGGCCTGAAAATCAGTGTAAGACCAAAAAATACCGTATGACAAATTCCCCCAACATAGCCTAAGTTACTGGAGACCCAGGAATGGTATGGCCATGTATATCCTGCATTTCAGGACAGAGCAAATTGGGAAGATCATTTTACAAAGAAAACTGAGTGTGTCAAGAACATCTGGTTTTGGAGGAAGGGAGGAGCAGGTTTATAGTACGATGTACAGAAAATAAGTAGATGTTTGCAAACGCTTGTTTCTGGCATCACCAAAGATAACATAATTACGGTCCTGACGGGAGGCTTCAAGATCAAGTAAAAAATACAGTAATCCAAGTGAGACCATCGTAAGTGTTAACAAGAGGGCAGCTTATAATGATGTTGATGGCCCACAAATAAACCAGTTCTAAAAGAGGATAAAGGAAATGGCAGATGAATAATTTGATAAAGGTAGATGCTCTCATGGCAACAGAGCTGCAAGTAGTGTTCAGGACGAACAATTTATAACCAAGTTCTTTAAAGAATGACTACAGTACCACTGGAGGGTCCAACACCAATAAAAGTAAGGAGGGATAGTCACTGTTGAGATTTCAAAAGGAATAACTCTTGCCGACTGCTCCCATGACAGTAGAATTACAAACACACATATCCCCATGAAATCAAGCATTTTAAGCATGCCATAAATATAGGAATATTGCAATCTAGTGTCATGGAAGAATTGGACTAGAGCTATGGTAGCAGAGTTCAAGTTCATGGGACCTAGGCTACAACAAATGCAGTCTTTGTGCTGAGAATGCCATAATGAGAACACATGACTTGTCAAGCTCAGTACATATGTACTGTACATTACGTAAAGCCTTTGGGCAGACTCAGACTTGGACAACAATTAAGCAAAGTCAGTGCATATGGGAAGGAGGTTCAAGTATAGTATCAAGTGGATATGAAACTGGTATATTGGGGTACAAAAAATCAGTAGTGATTGAAGTGGACCAGATTAAATTTGGTGATGTCAAATGTTGGCTGATGTCCCATTGTATGCTGACGACTAAAGATTGAGAACAACTTTGTGTTCAGTACAGGAAAATAAATAAAATGAAATGAGGAAAATATAAAACAAAAGAATGATAGCTGACATGACAGAGGTACCAATACTGAATTAAAACTGACAATTGAAGAGAGCCTTTACTAAGTACCAAAAATAACTATGCATTTCTCAGATGCAGAGAAAACCAAACAATCTTGAGTTATCAGAACGAATGAATACCTTCTACAAGGAGGTTAGGACCGGGAGAGTGGAAAATATTTGACGGTTAAGGAAACTGTGAAGTACTGATGAGTAAAGACTATAGAGAAATAAGATAATCTCTGAGCATGAAAATATTGGAGAAGGTGCTTGACCAAAACTGACATTTGACAGTTTGCCTTTGCGTCAAAGAAATAAGCATAAAGTATGATGAGATGACATCTGATTTCCTAAGCAATTACTAGGAGATTACATCACAAATCTGTGTTTATTAGAAAAGTATATGACAGACTACCAAATAGCATTCGGGTGGGTATCACAAAAAAGGTGGGTGCTGTATATAAAGTGTCTTGAGGTGCTGATTGCTTTTGCAATGTCAATCTTGAATATGTGGGGGGTAAACTGCACTATGTAACCATTCAAGCATCACCAGAGATGGTCTGCAGAGCAACACTTTACGAGGAGATTTTCAACGCCAAAATTGCGTAGGATCAAATCAGACCAAAAGGAAGGTACTACACTTATGGTACAACACTTGTGGTACCTTTGTGGCTCACTGGAATGTAAAGCAGATCTTTGAAGGTCATAAGAAAACAGAATCATGAGCTGGAGGTAGCAGAATAGCCTTACCACTTGTAATGGGGTACCCCATTAGTAAAATATGGAATTACTATCGATGTTAAATGCTTCTCATTGCAAAAGGGATGTAGCCACTGAAACAGACTGGAAAGCCTGAAGTGGTCTGACCATACATTTCCCAATTTCAACCCAGAGCAAAGTGGAAAGATCAAATTACAAATGAATCGAGTGTCAAGCCATCTGGATTGAGGCGAAGGAAATACGTCTGTAGTGTGGCGTAGAAAAAATCAGTCGATGTCTGCCAATATTTGGTTCCAGCATCACCCAAGGTGATTATGGAGATGACGAGAGGCTTCAAGACGAAGATATAAACTCAAGAGACTCCGTAACATTCAATAAAGGCAGGAATCTAAGTCAGAACATAGATATTGTTGACAGGAAGGCAGCTTTCAATGACGACGACAGAGAAACCCATGCAGGGGAGACTGCAATGAATCAACATAAGTATGAATAAACGCTGTATTATAGAGAGAAAAAGATAAAGAAGTCAACAAGAACCACAAATAAATCAGCACTAAAAGAGGATAATGGACATAGAAGAATAATGGGATCTGATGGCATCTTAGCAATGGGGCTACACGAAGTCTTGCAACCGAGATCTCCAAAGAATTATTACAGTACCACCGCAGGGTCCAACAATCAAAGCGGGTATGGATAGTCATTGTTGGTGCGTCAAAAAGGAATGCAATTCTGCCCAATGGAGTGGAATGAACTGCAACCTGACTTCTCCCATGACTGGAGAATTACCAGCACAGATATCCCCAGGAAATCGGGCATTTTACGAGCGTTGTAAATAGAATTATATCGCAATCTAGTGCCAGGGAAGAATTGAACTAGAAATATTTGACTACAGTTAAAATTCATGGAAGACAGGCTATAACAAATGAAGTCTCCATGCTAGGAATGCTACCAAGAGAACACACGACATGTCACAAGCTCAGTACGTACATACTGTACATTACGTAGAGCCTTTGGACTGACTGGGACGTGGAGAACTATCCGCAAAGTTAAGTGTATGAGGGACGGTGGTTAAAGGACAGTATCAAGTTCACATAAAACTGGTCCTGGAGTCAAAAGGATGCAGAAGGGACTGAAGACCAGCAGAATAAATTGGTTAACGTCAAATATGCGATGCGGTCGGGCAGTGCGACGTCCCACTGTTGTCGAAACTTTGACGAGAGAGATTGTACTTTTCTGCAAGTTGCGGTATAGTTTTACATATTCTCTTTAAATTTACGTAAAGCGGAAATGTGTATTATTAAAAGAAGGATATTATGTTTTGTCATGCTTGCATTTAATGAAAAGCGCTGTTTCGGCTGCTTAATGTATTTAATTGTGAGCATACGTGTAATAGTGCTCAACTACCGGTATCGTTGTTTGTCCGGCGGTTGGTCGAATGTTGGGTGTCGTCAAAGACGACCACGAAGGCAGTCTCTTCACAGCCTTGATACAGTGTGGTTCGAGCTAGTAAGGACTCGAGAAGGGGGAATGCGGCCATAGTTGTCAGTGCCTTTAAGGGGATCGGCCGGTTTCCGACTTTTTTAACGACAGGTTGTTGATATATAGGGGGTTTGTTAAAGGATATTGTGTGGAACTTCTGGTGAAAAAATTTTTGTTCAGTGACCTTTGGTTTTGTGACGCCAGAGCATTTTTCGGCCAAAAATGGCCATTTTCAAAATGCATCTCCTCCTTTGCTTTTTGGTTTTAAGGGATGAGATTTGAACCACGTATAAAACACATATGGACCTTCGATATAAAGCCGGGGATTTTTGATTTTTCAATTATTTTTCGAGATATGAATTTTTATTTTTTTTATGAAATTTTCCCGGAAAAATTACAGAAAAAAAATTGCCAAAAATCAGAAACTCAAAATATTAAAAATCCCCGGCTTTTATTTAATCTACCATGTTTCCTCATATTATATATGAAATTTCATTCAGATTGGTCCAATACTAAGGGAGGAGATACATTTTGAAGGTGAAAAACTTATGTTTTGAGAAACGGGCCTTCAAAGTTTTAGTTACATAAAAAAAGTAAAAGGGACTTCAAAGACTGTGTTACAATTAATTCTATGGTTTTAATTTTTATTTTTGGGTATTAATTAATGCAAAATGATTATAAATAAGGATATTAATTGATTATTTATGTGCCTAAGACACATTCTTATAAATTTTAGGTTCCTGGTCCCCCCCTGTCTGATCTTGCTGCAAGGTATTACTCTAGGGTATCATAGTTGCCTACACTTTTTTATTAGTGTCTCGAATCCATCCCTTGCCAAATGGATCCTGGGAATCACTTTTCATTCACAATTAGGGATTCGTGATTCAAGGAATTCATCAAGTCTTGCTTCACTTATTATGATCATTTTTTTTTCAGGATCGTCTATAATATCAGCCTCCGAGCTACTGCTTTCTTTTTCTAAAATATCTTTGCCCTTTGGTAGTGACGAACAAATAAAGAGGCGTTTAGGGGTGGATGTGGTTGGTCTCTGGTCAGCAGAGATCGCTGCCTGCGCCGTTTGATGGGCGACAGCTCTCTCTCTCTCCGTCGCTCCATTCCCCTCTATGGCACTAATTTCTTGAACTCTTTCTTCTACTTCTCACCTGGACTTTTCCACTTGGCTTTTCCGCATTCTAGAAGCATGAAGTGAACTCTTGGACCTTTTAGGCACGGTGAAAAAACAAAAACACCGCAGAAAATACAGAGTTCAGTCAAGGCTAGCGAGCATGAAAAACGTGTCCTTCTAGCTTGGAAGTTTATAGGCAACTCTCGGCCACAGTCGGCGTCATGGTATGACGTGTGCGTTGTCATGGCTAGGAATAACTAAAAAGGTGCCGAGTAGGATATTATTGACATTATACATTTCATTTCAAAGGAAGTTTTCGTAACATATACCGCAAAAACTATACCAGACTAAATAATTTGCGCTACTGGTGTTTTATGGGTATATAGTTATTGTTACATTTTAGGCCATAACTAGAGAAATACGGCAAATTTTAGCATAATATTTCATGGACACATTCTTGAACCCTATACGAAGCCATAGAATTTTTTTCAGCAAATCGAATTTTTTAAAGATTATTGGGTTTTTTTAGGCGGCCGATCCCCTTAAGTCCACTTAAGTATTCCTTTTCATCTTAAAGTACATTTAGGGAAAAATTCCTTTAGGAGATATGCATATCTAAACGTAAGGAGAATTTCTTGAGGTGTGCTTTGGACGAGGGTTACAAAGTCGAGATTGTGCTCACGCCCACCTGATCTACTGTATTGCATGCTAGGAACATTGAATGCACCAACAGTAAGTTTATATCGTTTGTGTTTAGATCAACCTGCACAACGCATTGTATTGATTTAATCGCAATTTGAACTGGCATAAGAATGAAGTAAGTTGGGTGTCATGGTATAAGACTTAGGCTACGATTAGGTTAGTACGTTTCGAATCGTTCAGGCTGCACATAACACTGATGATTCGAAACGCTCTACTTATTCACAACGAATCAGAATAATTGTATGTTCAGGACGACAGACTACGAACATGTCAGCTCTGTGATCAATACAGGAAAACGGGAAGAAGACCATTTGTGCTACTGGGTAGCTAGATGACAACCAACTTGCATTGCAATAGGATATGTAGTCTGGGATTTGTGAAGCTAAATGACCTTTTCAAGTAATAAGTATAATGAATCAGTCAAGTAAGGTGAGAATGTATGTTCATAAGTTTGTGACGTATGACGTGAAAAAATGTGAAATGAGATTTTTTAGCCAAAAACAGATTAAGGAATGAATCTTTCACAGGAAGATTACAGTAGGACTGGACAGAAAATAAACCGCAAAAATGATGCACAGGTCAAAACAGACACAAGAGGAGCTCTGTAACTACTAACATCTTGGGAGGCATGACTAAATAGGCTAAAATAAAAAATAGAGTAAAAGTGTAAGCAAATGAGAGACGTCATGGTGGAATTACAACGTACTGAAAGGAAGGAATATAACCACAAAATTATGCAACAGGAAAAGCATTCTTCTCATAAACTAATAAAAAATTAACGATGATAACTGGAGAGGTTGACACGAGGAAAACAGGAAGACGACCAATCGTGCTGCTGGGTGAATTGGATGGCACAAAATGTCCGCTGTGATGGAAAGTGAAATATACAATCGGGAAAGCAAAATAACCATTGGAGGAAATAAGAACACTGAAAAGAATGTTTCCCCGTATTTGTGGTAAATTTCGTTACACGGACTAGACAGCTGAAAGCGCATGAACAAGGTTTAAGTGGAGGAGATTTTCCAGTCACGAAAAAATTAAAGAGCAACACTTTCGCATGATGGAGATTGAACTGGAAGAGGAAAAACTACCATGACACTCATGCGCACATAAAAAGCAGAGACGATGGCAGGTCCACAAATGGCCATGTTGGGAGACATGGTACTTGCAAGAGGTGGATTCCCCCAACTGGGGGACTCTTAAAACCAAAAGCATAATGTTTCAGGTGTGTGACGAGAAGGGAAGAGCCACAACAACGTCACAATAGTATTGAATATGAAAATTACTCCAAAGACCATTATGAAGGTCCAGGAACCGTATCAAAATAGCCTACAGAGACACTTGGAGTAGGTGGGAAGTTGGCGGAATGTGAGACGAGAGAGTGGAGATTAATCATAAACCTCTCTCATTGCAAGAACAGCTCATGTTGACGATTCAACCCCTATGCTCTTTGGACTATCTGAAGATTGCAATTTGCAACAGTTTAAACCTTCTGGTACTGATTACAGACATTAGATTCAGTTATGCCCACCATTACCCAACCCTACACATTGCAAATTCAACATGTATATGTACAAGTAGGCAACATCTGTTCAAACTGCTTTCCCTGGTTAATACGTTTTGTTACTTATCATGCATATGATGTCCCTTCCTAACTTTACTGTACAGAAAACATGAATATGAATAATCAAATGAATGTTGGTCAACCCTATCCAGCACGTCAGTCCAAATCACCATAGTCTAAACTTTTGACACAATTCCACACATGGCTGAAAAGCAAGCACCCTTCCTACCCACATACATAACCGTAGCAAGACTGACTTGGCAATGACTGCACAAGCAAAGGCAACTGCAGTTATCAGAAATGCAGTGGCTATGAAAGTAGCAGAGTGATTGCAGAGTGCCTTGGGAAATCGCAGGAAAGCTTCGTACACAAATACCTCCATGAGACGGCATCTCGCGAACATCTTGCGTAAGAGTGCTTCGATGCTTTTCATGAAGGAGAATCAGGCAGGGAGAGATGGAATTTGCAATGTGGCTGAGCGCTTGCAATTGTCTCTTTGGAAAACTAGCCACCAACTAAAGCTACTAAACTCCCTCAAACCAACAAAATCTCGTCAAGAACACTGCTTTCAACACCAAACTTTTAAGACCACCAGCAAAGTATGGAGGTGCGAGACTCTAACAAGAAACCACCTACGACTGCGCAAGCAAAATCTAGTATATAAAGGATCAAAAGAAATAAAACAATGGGTAGTTTAGGAAATATGGCCTTTGGAAATAGGGTCAACCCTGTGTTCTAAGTCTACGCTCCACAAACACAGACCAAACTCAGTGGAATAAGAGTTTCTGGGCAAGGTTATCTACCAGTTCTACCTTCAGGGATTATGATAGGAGGAAAAGACTTCAGTGGACAAGTATGGCCGACAGCGATGGTTCTGAGGATGCAATAGGAAAAGCTGTACAATTCAAGTCAGGCTATGGCATAGTCGCTGGCTACAATGTTTAAGAAGTAAAAGGAAAAAGTTGACAAGTTGACAGTCAACACACGTTTAAGAACGCAGTAATCGAAGTGAGAGCACAATAAATGCTCACAGGAGGACAGCTTAGAATAAAGTTCACGGCCAAAGGAACTGTACAGAGAAACCTATTCAGTCGAGAACACACGAATAAAAAAAAAGTATCAATCGTGTATTATAGAGAGAAATAGTACCAGAGAAGTCAAGAAGAACCACAAAACAAATCGGTACTCAAAGAGGACGATCGAAATAGCAGAAGAATGAGATAAATTCTGACGGTCTCACGGCAAGGAGCTACAATAATTGTCGGGATGCCGAACCTATGTAACCAACCTCTTTCAAGAATGATTACAGTACCACTGGAGGGTCCAGGGATAGTCACTACCGAAGTGTCAAAAGTCTGGGCAATGGTTCAGACTGTATAGCAGACTGCAGTCTAAAGAAAGCAGAAGGGACTGAAGAGCGAAGATTATATTGGTGTCAAATGTGGGATGAGGACAGGAATGTGATGTCCCACTGTATGCTAATATAAAATGACCGAGAACATCGAGCTCTGATTCCAATACAGGAAAACATCAAGACGACCAATTGCGCCACTGAGGTAACTGGACGAGACCAAAATTGCACTGAGATCGAAAATGAAGTATAGGATTGGGGAACCAAAATAACCATTCAAAGGAATGAGAATATTGAAAAGAATGGTTTAAATGTACGATGACAAGTTTAGTAACATAGAATTGGAAGCTGAAAGCACATGAGTGTGTGAATGAGGAGAAGATTTCTCATCCACAAACAGACATTAAGGAAGGATTTCGTCACAGGCTGGACACAGGAGGCCTGGAAGAGAAAAACGACAAAAAAATGGTGCAGACGACATTATACAAAAGAGGCACCAATTCAAAACCTATCAGCATCTTCAGAGACATGGCACACTGCAAGCGAAGGATTCTAGTTGCAGGGCGAGAGACTAAATACCCTAAAATCAAAGGAGTACGAACTAAAAATACGAGCGAATGAAAGACGGATTGGTGGAATTAAGACGTGCCAACGGTAACTGAAGGTCAGAGGGCATCTACCAAGTCCTGTCAAATGGACAGGCAGGGAAGAATAGAGTGATCACACTTTACACGGAGATGAGAATGGCATTGAGGCAGGTGGAAAGGGCAAACAGGATCTGGGAGGCACTGAATCAGCAATTCAACACTACAAAAGGACGGGAAAAATATTCATGATACCAACAAGGACGAAGTAAGCCAGTCAAGATATGAATTAAGCCAAGTATTCAAAAGTTAGACGGAAGAGAAATACGAAACAAAATAATGATGGAGAGAGAAGAGCAATATTCTCATAAAACTAACGACAAATGAACGAAGATAACTGGAAGAGTTGACATGACAGAGGTACCGATATTAAGACCTGATCATTAAGGAGAGCCATTAGAAGGCTACAAAATAATCATGAATATTATAAATGCTTTTGCTAGATGCAGAGAAACCCAATCACTGTCGAGCTGCCACAATAAATGAAAAGCTTACGCGAGAAGGCTAGGACCAGAATAGTGGAAAATGTTTGACAATAGAGACTTAGAAAGGCAAACGTAAAGTATTCGTGATTCAAGAATCATAAAGGAATTTAGAAGCATTTGTGCAAGACAGTACTGAAGAAGTGCTTCAGTCTAACTGATAATTGTCAGTTTGGTTTCGTGTCAGAGAAATAAAAAATACAAAGACGTCTTTAGGACGAAGGAACTTCACAAGTACCAAGCAATTACCGAAGAGATTATACCACAAATCTGTTGTTTCTAAAAAGACGTTTGATAGTCTGACAAACAACAATTAGATGGGACCCACTAAATCAGAATATCCTGTACACCAAACTGACCATTTGAGCTGATGCTTGGGTACCGTGACACAAGACGCTGATTGAGACCAGAGCAGAAGTCCTTCGGATCTGCTAAAAACAGACGACCAACTCGAATTGCAGAATCTGAGGAAGACGCAACGCAGATGTTTGACAGACGGACGAGTGGGATTGAGTGAATGGAAAATCAATGCCAACAAAATTAACTTTTATGGTAACTGGGAAAGATGCAATGTCGAAAGAACAGGTTGGAGGGGAGAAAGTGTTGGTCACAGGACCCTTTAGGATGGTCACACATGTTTTAGGATAAGTGTGGGGTGTGGAAATCAGTAGTATGTATCAACTGGAATATATTATATCAAGATAAGACTCCAGACTGTCAATGATAAAAGGAGGTGCTGGAAATGCGTAAGAATAACTGGTTAAGAGAACGAAGAGAAAAACCAAGGCCTTGGTTAGTTAAAAACCGTAGTTAAATCACACCACTGAACTAAACTTCCTCTTCAATTATAACCTCAAAAATACAAGCGCCTTCTGGTACTCATATTTGCAACAGCAATTTAGCCTGATCAGAAGTACAGTTTCATATACTGTGTAACATTTTCCTGCATTCGTTCAACAGCTACTGAACAAACTTTCGCAAACGCTTTGGCAAAAAATTTTGGATTGCCCGAAAGCAGTTCTGTAATTTATACAACTCAATCTTGATTTATATATGCTAATGACTGACACCGCGGAAACTCAACTTCAGAAAACTCAAAGATATAAAGATATAACGAGAATGAAAAGGAAATTTCAATAAAAAAAGAAGATTCAAGGTGTTTAAGTGGTACAAGATGAGGCCTACATTAGGATAATAAGAAAATATGAAAAAAACAATAAAATTTGAACACTTACCACCTTATTGGGGGCGAACTGCACTCGCTGGCAACCTGTAAAACAAAAGTCAAAATGAGTTCACGGTGCAACAGGTCAACTTAAAGGCTTAAATAGTACATTGTATCTTTTCAAATTCCACAATACTACTTTAAAACTGACTTATTTCATTAATAGCAACTAAAAAGGCAGAAATAGGGACAATTTCCATTTTCCTATCAGGAAGAGCAGAATGAAAGCTGATATCTGGCTTTCAAAGATGGTGCTGAATTGGACAAAGCTATGAGATACCCTGGATAATTCGCAAAATACCCAATGACGGGCAAAGAAGGGGGCATTCAAGATTTTAGTACAGTCGACGCAAGATGGCAGAGTGGTGAGGGTATAAAAATAGGGGAACTAATTTAATGAGAATCTGACTAAGCCGAACGCTGTCGTACTTTCAGCCAGTCGGTGCTTAAGACCGTGAAAAGGAAGAGTTGCAGTGGATGGCGAGCAAGAAAGAGGAAAGGAAATGTAAGAGAAAACGGGAGAGGAACAAATTCAGGATCTACGACGGAAGGGGCGACACATTAACGAGAAGGAACTCTGCAAGAAACGAAACGATTCTGGGTCGAAGAAATTAACAAAACGCATGAGAAAGGGGACACATACAACAATAAGTTCCCTGGGGAACTAAGAGAGTTCTTAGTTCCCAGCAGCAGCCCCAGAACAAGACCTGAACGACAAGAATGACGTGGACTTCTAAACCAAACGGAAACGTGAAAAACATTTAGAGAAACCGGACGAGACGAAACTGGCTGGACCAGACAGCTTAAGACCAGAACTGTGAAAGGCTATAAGAAAGAGAACAGTATAAATATTCTAACAGTTAATAAAGTGAAATAGAAACTAATAAACTAATGGAATGGAGGCGGTCGAAAGCTAATACGTCAAGAGAAAATTCAGATAACCTCTGTGAAAATAGATGCCAATAGCCGTAACAAACGTCTCATACAGAAGATTGGTGACACTGATTAAGGAAGACACATTGGAACATCTTAGACCACATGATGACTACGTGACGAGGCCATGAAAAGCCAAGGATGGTTTTCAAGAGGAGGAAGGATTGAAGACGATACTTATTCATACAGCAGTATGCTGTAGAAAAGAGCTACAGAAGACGGCAAAGACTGACAGTAATACTGACATTCCAGGAAGGCCAGAACACACGATAATATACAAGTGCCAATTCCTTCGAACCGAGCGGTACTGGAAAAGTACGAAGGGGCGCAGATTGAAATGCGACTGCATGGGGAAGCAGAGTATGATTCAATACGCTTCTTGTAAGTGGGACGTCTTGAATGAAGGAAGAATTAAGGCAAAAGACTCACAAAGGCAAGAACTCCGACCTGAACCTGTCATCAATATTTGACAGGACAGAATCAACCAGTTGTCAAAGTGTTCTTAACTACTTCTCCTACTTAAAAGCACTTAAAAGCACTTGCTAGATATCTGCCTATTCCGATGCACACTTTAACTTTCCAAAGTCAAGCGGAAAAAATGACAAAAAATGACAAACTCCTACATGACGAAAAATGGCTACAAAAAAATGCTGAACAATTTATAGAATGAAGAAGCAGTTCACCTATAGATTTTTGCTTGTTGACACATTGTAATCCACAAGGTCCTGTACATAGGTTGCCTCTTTAGAACCTAATTCAAAACCAATCGACCCAATTAAAACTTGCGCAGCCTGTTGAAGTGAAGGCAGTCCCTTGTTGAATAAGGTCTTACTAATTAAACAGTCAGATCTGAGATTAACTTACATTATAGACTCCCACAAACCTCACTTCAAAGTGCAGAAGTGCCTCCATATCTCCTGAGGAACCACTAACACTTAGAATGGCTAAGGAACACTTGATTCTCAAAAGATTTTAAACTTGAATCCTATGTAACACTTCGACTTAACTGACATCAACTTAATAAGTTGAAGTACCTATCAGCTATAGTGCGTTTGTTACTTAACAGACCTTGTTGCTTATCAGAAAACCTGACCACCAAAGCACTTTATAAGTTCAGGTGCTATGTATCAAGAAACCTAAGCCTGTGGTAACTGGAACAGAGGAAGACAAGTTGAGAGAAAGAGTCCAGCATGGAAAAATGCCTTGTCGGCAAGGCTGAAGGTTCCGTTGGTCAAATGTGAGGGACGGCATCACAGAAGCGTCAGAAGACGTGTACAGAATAAGGGGACTCCCACAGCCCCACAGCCTGACACAGACAGGAATAACAGAATGATAAAAGGGGCAGAAGGTACGACAGATTAACGACCAAAAAGACCTTTTGGAAAAAAGCGCAAAAAACGGCACAGACGAAAAAGATATAAGGGAAATTCTCACATGAAAAGCCCATCGGAAAAGATGGCGGATATTTACCAAGAACTTCCGATATGATTCCAACTTACCTGAAGAATTATGAAGCTCAAAGAAGGCCAATGATTCTAAGCGGCCACCTGGGGTTTAGACTGAATCTGGAATCAAAAGGAGAATCAGTCTCGCCGTAAATTTAATAGTTCTATAATATTTCTATACTATGGCAATATCTTTAAAAGAAATATGACTATATTGTATCAAGATTTAAAAGTGTAATGGGGAACGAAAACTGCAATAAAATTAATAAACAAAGAGTAATGATTCCATATTGATATTTACCATCGTCAGTCGGCTAAAATACTCCCGGGTGGCTCCATTGGTAGTGGACTTACTGCCTGCAATGATGGAAAGGACAAGATAAGAATTTTGGCGGTCCAAAATCACATATAAAAAATTGAATTGTCTGAGTTAACAAAAAGTTGTCTCACTGTTCCGCGAGATTCTACCATAAGGTCAATTCAAAAGCCAAATTTTACCAGTACCCTCACGATAATGTTAACTTACCTTTTCATTTAGAAAGTTTAACAGACTTTCTATTTTAGAGAGCATAGTCGAGACCCCTTCTCGTCACCTGCGAAATGATGATGATAATTAGTCTTGGAATAAATTTCATGTTTTTATATATCTAACGAAACCTGACAATAGGAGTGATAAATCTTATTTGTCCACTGTTCAAAAAGTGAAAAAGATTAACACGACTGAATCCCTGTTTCGACTCTGACAAATCTCGAAGTGTTTTTAACGAGGGATTTTAGTAGAGAATCAAAGAATTACTTTAACTTGAGGACATAAGATTTCTGCTTTTTTCAAGTCAAGAAAAATAGATAAATTCCACTTAATATTTTTCTTTTTTTTTTCAATCTTTCAATCCCCTATGCAACTTTCTCTCTAAACCTTCACATCTCAGAATTGATTGCAATTTCTGTCACTTTGTAATAAGTGTTTAAAGTGTTTTCAAGTCTGAATTTCCCTCGTCAGGAAGTGATTTAAGGTAAACGTTTCATTAAAAAGGTTTAATCTGACATTTGTATTTTGTAAAACCGTCCTACTCAGAAACATCTCGACTGTCCTGATAACAGCTGATTCAAATAAGCTAACAAAACTTTCATTCTTGCAATGTTACTGAAACTATCTTGTTCCTGAGTTGTTACTTGAACCAGTTCCTGATAGATTTGAACTGAGGAAGGAAAGACCTACCTTCCTGCACCAGCAGGTAGATCTCAGGGGCTCTCATCCTCCCCAGGTGGCTGTCTTCGCTGAATCTGTGAAATAAAAGATACTTGTTAAGACTTTTGTCTTTGTCTAACAGACATTCTTGATGTTCCTTGTAACTTTAAGCTTCAAACTTCTGATCAGGGTTGGAAGATCTACTCTTAAAAGTTGATTACTTAAAGTGTGGATTCCAATGTTACTTAAATCGACTGTTTCATTTAGAATTAAGACTCAACATGCACAGAACAGGATACCAAGATTTCTCTGCTTCAAAAAGGGTGAGAGCTGTCTTTTGGAACTAATCACCCAAAGGGATTGTTACTACTATTGCTATGATGATGTGACGAACATTAATACTGTATTATTATTATTGTTGTTATTATTAACATTATAGGAATAAGTCTTTTTGACTGGAGGTACATATTTAAGGACTCACAATCCCACACATGTAAAAGTACCTTGAGTACTTTGTGCTAAGTACTTTAATCATTAGAGCTCAATTTCAAAACTACAAAGTTCTGGTAAAAAAAAACTTGAGCTATTCATTAGAGCTAAATTATTCACCTCCACTCTCCTGGCCACCACAAACAAAACCACACTTTGAATGTGAACAGTTCACAACAGCAGCTCCTTTAGTCAAAGGAGAGAGAAAACCAGACTGAACAAGACACTACGGAAAGTCTGACTTGTTAAAAAACTGAGCCCGGTTGACAAAAATGTCAGCAGGCTAGCTTACCAAAGAAGGATCCACAATAACTTATAGAAATGTTTCAGTAATGGAACAACATTACAACCACACTAAAATTATAATGTCCAGTACAGGAAGAGGAGGAAACCTTCGTAAACACACTAACACATAGCTACAATAAACACAAAGTAGCAAAGACTCACATTAAATTCGTAAAACTGACAAAGTATTACAGAAAAACTTTAATCAGCAACTGGAATTTAGAAGTAAATTAGCTATTTGAGGAAGGATTTGTCCTAATTGGAAGGACAATAACACATCCAAAACTCAGGCCACAAGGTGAAGTGTGTGTGTGTGTAAATTAACACCCTAAGAAGGGTTTTTATCTAACTGGAAGGAAACTAACACATTCAGTAACTCAATACACAAAGGGAAATATAGAGGCAGTAGCTTCAATTACCATTTCACATACCCACACTGGCTTATTTGCACAATAACCCAACTGCAGAGGAATACAGGACAAGCACAGTGAATCCAATATGTCATACCAGCAAGGGACAATTCACAAATTCACAATCTTTCAACAAGCAGCCAACACTTGGAAACAAATGATAAATTCACAATCTTTCAACAAGCAGCCAACACTTGGAAACAAAAGATAAATTCACAATCTTTCAACAAGCAGCCAACACTTGGAAACAAAAGATAAATTCACAATCTTTCAACAAGCAGCCAACACTTGGAAACAAAAGATAAATTCACAATCTTTCAACAAGCAGCCAACACTTGGAAACAAAAGATAAATTCACAATCTTTCAACAAGCAGCCAACACTTGGAAACAAATGATATATTCACAATCTTTCAACAACCAGCTAACAATTGGAAACAGGACATATTCACAATGTTTTGTTAACCATCTGACAACTGGACATGACAAATTCACAATCTTTCACACAACCAACCAACACTTGCAAATGTAGGGCTGACCACATACACATCACAATGAAACTCCACATGAAATTCATCCTCATATGTGGGCAAATGACACCACATATTGACAACATATCTAAAAGGAAATATCAAGAAACTCACCAACACTTTCACAAACTAACCTAACCATGATATTTCCAGTCCAAGTTCTAAGATGACCTAATTGTAATTTGAATGTGAACATAATAAATGTTTTACACAGAAAAGCAGAGTAGATACAGTCTTCTACTGCTACAAGACTGTCAGTCTTCTGTTGTTATAAGACTCCATTAAAAAACAGATAAAAAATCACTCACAGAGGCAAAAAGAATCCCCACCACACAAAGGAACAGTCTGAAGGAAATTGGTTAAAAGCAAAGTCATTCAGTCTGAGGAAAGAGAAAACTAGACTGAACCAGACTGTGAGGAGTTGAGTCTGAAAAAGTAAACAGAAGACCTGTTTACTTTAACTACCAGTAGAGTAGTTAACCAGAGTAGTTAAGCAGGACAACAGAAGGATAACCACTAATAATATATGGAAAGATTTTAAGGAAGAAATGAGTGGAATGACTCAAAATAAAACTGAAATGTTCAATGGAGGAAAAATATTACTTTCTAAATCTGCTGAAACTGACTGATTTAAAGAGAGAGAGAGAGAGAGAGAGAGAGAGAGAGAGAGAGAGAGAGAGAGAGAGAGAGAGAGAGAGAGAGAGAGAGAGAGAGAAACTATAACAACTTTGCAGCATGATTCCTTGAGAGAGAGAGAGAGAGAGAGAGAGAGAGAGAGAGAGAGAGAGAGAGAGAGAGAGAGAGAGAGAAATGTAAACAGTGAAGGTTTGAACAATGAAGGTTTGAGCAGTGAAGGTTTGAAGAGTGAAGGTTTGAAGAATGAAGGTTTGAGCAGTGAAGGTTTAAGCAGTGAAGGTTTGAGCAATGAAGGTTTGAAGAGTGAAGGTTTAAGCAGTGAAGGTTTGAGCAGTGAAGGTTTGAGCAGTGAAGGTTTGAGCATTGGTTTGAACAATGAAGGTTTGAACAATGAAGGTTTGAAGAGTGAAGGTTTGAGCAGAAAGTTTAAACAGTGAGGGTTTGAATAGTGAAGGTTTGAGCAATGAAGGTTTGAGCAGAAAGTTTAAACAGTGAGGGTTTGAATAGTGAAGGTTTGAGCAATGAAGTTTTGAGCAGTGAAGGTTTGAAGAGTGAAGGTTTGAAGAGTGAAGGTTTGAACAGCGAAGGATTGAGCAGTGAGGGTTTGAACAGTGAAGGTTTGAGCAATGAAGGTTTGAGCAATGAAGGTTTGAGCAGTGAAGGTTTGAAGAGTGAAGGTTTAAGCAGTGAAGGATTGAGCAGTGAGGGTTTGAACAGTGAAGGTTTGAGCAATGAAGGTTTGAGCAGTGAAGGTTTGAAGAGTGAAGGTTTAAGCAGTGAAGGTTTAAGCAGTGAAGGATTGAGCAGTGAGGGTTTGAACAGTGAAGGTTTGAGCAATGAAGGTTTGAGCAATGAAGGTTTGAAGAGTGAAGGTTCGAAGAGTGAAGGTTTGAAGAGTGAAAGTTTGAAGAGTGAAGGTTTGAACAGTGAAGGATTGAGCAGTGAGGGTTTGAACAGTGAAGGTTTGAGCAATGGTTTGAGCAGTGAAGGTATGAAGAGTGAAGGTTTAAGCAGTGAAGGATTGAGCAGTGAGGGTTTGAACAGTGAAGGTTTGAGCAATGAAGGTTTGAAGAGTGAAGGTTTGAGCAGTGAAGGTTTGAAAAGTGAAGGTTTAAGCAGTGAAGGTTTAAGCAGTGAAGGATTGAGCAGTGAGGGTTTGAACAGTGAAGGTTTGAGCAATGAAGGTTTGAAGAGTGAAGGTTTGAGCAGTGAAGGTTTGAAAAGTGAAGGTTTAAGCAGTGAAGGTTTAAGCAGTGAAGGATTGAGCAGTGAGGGTTTGAACAGTGAAGGTTTGAGCAATGAAGGTTTGAGCAATGAAGGTTTGAACAGTGAAGGTTTAAACAGTGAAGGATTGAGCAATGAAGGCTTCAGCAGTGAAGGTTTGAGCAGTGAAGGTTTAAACAGTGAAGGTTTAAACAGTGAAGGTTTGAAAAGTGAAGGTCTGAAATTGAAGGTCTGAAAAATGAAGGTCTGAAAAGTTGAGGTTTGAGCATAAGATTGAGGAGGAGGAGGAGGAGAAGGAGGAGGAAGAATAGGGGAAGGATGGAGGAGGAGGAGGGAGAGGAAGAGGAGGAGGAGAAAGAGGGGAGGAGGAGGAAGAGGATGAGAAGAAAACAGAGGAGGCAGAAGAGGAGGAAAAGAAGGAAGAGGAGGAATAGGTGGAGGAACAGGAAGAGGAGGAGGAGGAGGAGGAGGAGGAGGAGGAGGAGGAGGAGGAGGAGGAGGAGGAGGAGGAGGAGGAGGAGGAGGAAGGAAAAGGGAAAGAAGAGGAAGAAGAAGAGGAAGAAAAGGAGAAAGAGGAAGAGGAAGAAGAGGAAGAAAAGGAGAAATAAGAAGAGGAAGAAGAGGAAGAAAAGGAGAAAGAGGAAGAGGAAGAAGAGGAGGAGGAAGAGGAAGAAGATAAGGAAGAAGAGGAGGAGGAAGAGGAAGAAGATAAGGAAGAAGAGGAGGAGGAAGAGGAAGAAGATAAGGAAGAAGAGGAGGAGGAAGAGATGGAAGAGGAAAAGGAGAAGAAAGAGGACGACTACTTCAAAAGAGAGAGAGAGAGAGAGAGAGAGAGAGAGAGAGAGAGAGAGAGAGAGAGAGAGAGAGAGAGAGGAATGAATTTGGCAATGGGCGAATGGAACCAAAAGGAACAAGATTAAAGACAAAGTGATAAATAATAAGGAACCAATGAACGAGTTCCTTGCTGCTACTGTTGCAGATCCAGCAGCAAGAGTTCTGGAATCTGCCGCTGCCGAATGATCCATTCCAGATAACGGGAACTGGGAATGATAGTTAGGGACTGAATGGAATGGAAGACTTCCACCTGGAGGAACAAGTGGAATGAAAGGAGAGAAAGGTGTGTAGAAATCTGAAGCAGCTGAGAAAAGGAATGAATGGTAAGAGAGAGAGAAAGGAAACTGGGCAAAAAGGAGGTCCGCAATGTTGGCCCCAGAATCCAGAAGGACGCGTCGGTTGCGTCGAAGGAATCGATGCCAACCTCTGCGTACCGGCGACCTCGAAGCGTGTGAAAGCGACCGAACTGGAATGCGTACGGATGAACGAGGAAGAGCTTCGGGTGTAGATGCACAAAACGACAAGTTATAAAGTGCCACTAAAATAAAGTTGTAAATCTGTGAGAGAAGTTGCAGATCAAAACGAACGACAGCGCTCGAATGGAGAGGTGTTTGAACGTCGATGTTCTGATGTTCAGAACAATAAATGATGTGGATACGTACGTCAGCGATGTGAAAAAGGAATCATTAACGAGTGACAAAGAGAGGCAAAATAGGCGAGAGACGTTATGGACGAAGAACTTGGCGACCAGCAGGAATGACGGCCACTACTTTAAAGGCCGACACTTATTCGTCAGCATCCCAGTCGCCTCCCACCACAAAATTAGGAGGATTAGGACGAGCAGGAGTGACTGAACCGAGTGAAAGTGAAAGGGAAAGTCGTATGGCAACACTAGGAAAGCCAGATGGAAGACTGCGGGCATGTATCGACTATAGGAAGATGAATGCGACACCTGTAGAAGATAGGTTTCTGATGTAAGTGTTGTCCGAATGTTTCTATAATACGAACGATACGGAAGCATCTATCAAACTAGATAACGTCAGGGGGCATCACCTAATGCCTACTGCTAGCGTCTTGGCATCGCTAATGCCCCTGCGGCATTCCAGCAAGCTATACCCGCCGTGCATAGCGAATTCATCGACGATACCCTGATAAGGAGCGAGAAGACTGAGCAGCACACGATAAATTTGAACAAGTGGGAGTGAAAGTCAAGTTGAAGAAGTGCGAACGGTTTTAATCAAACATAGAGTTCTGAGAACACTTGGCAAGTGAGTCTGCTTTGTGGAATCACAGAGGCACATTCCAAACCGAGAGAATTCCCAAAGCCTAAGAGGTAGAGGTGGTAATTTGATGCCCAAATGCCCAAAAGTGATTAGTACGGGCACAGAAGAATCGGCAGAAGATGGGTCGGGCGTCACGATCCTCGAGATTAGAAACGAGACATGAAGGAAAGTTAACGGCAAAGCATTAAAGAAACCAGGACTTGTCGGTCGGAGGAACCTGTGGTGTATCATGGGAAAGTCACGTTTAAAAAGCTCGAGCAAGATGCACCGTCACCGGGTCATGGAGACGAAGGCGTACGACCAGAAGTGTGAGACAGAGATAAAATCACAGCTCGGTGAATAACACCCTGGAATTCGTTGTAACGAACTTGTAAAGTAACGGTGTGTGTGCGTGTGTGTGTGAAGGGATACAAGTTCTCTACTTTCACTCGTTATAGAATATTCTTAACGTATAAATGATCGGACTTTGACTGCCATTCCCGTCCTTAGGGCGAAATCGGCTGCGCGTCTGCGAGTTGGATAGACCGTCTTTGCGAAGAGTTTGTCCGCTGCCATGGTGAGGTTATTAGAGGTTGTTATCTCGAAACATAACCGTAATGAGCCAAACTCTAGCGTATCTGGTAATGATGATAATAATGATAATAGCGCTACTACTACTACTACTACTACCACTAGCCGACTTCAAATTGGGTATTGTTTCACCGGGGAATTAAGGAGCGGCCTTGTTACTGGGCGTTACGATGTTCAGGTTGTTTAGGCGTCTCATGATAACGATGTTATGTCATTCAGATAAGTTTTACATTACTCAGATAACAAATAACTTATCGACGAATTACACGACTTCAGATTAGGCAGTTCGACCTCACGGGGAGCGAACTTGTTTCATAACAGAGATGAGCTGGTAATCACGGGTCAAGGGCGAGCCATTCGAATCCAGATCGCGGAATGGAGAGACGCAACGAAAACATCGCTTCGCGGGGGATGATCGTCGGAACGAGCGAAAGTGGTGCGTCCCCCGACGGAAATTGCAGCAGAGGTTGCCCTTTCCTAACATTTCCAGATGTTAGCGATTCTACCCTACATTCTTCCCTCAACGGACACATTTACAGTGCTTCATGATTACGTACTCGAATGTTTCGTGCTCTACGATCTAAAACGGTTACGATTAGCAGTAACGATTCACCACGAAATACGTGTCTTGTTAGTAACCAATCAATTTCTCTCGGCAAGCAAAAGCGTTTAATAATCGCTGGGGTCCGTTAGGGGATGATAATCCTCATATTAGTATTGCAGTAAAACCCCCGTATTCGCGTTCTCATGGTTCGCGGACTCACGCATTTGCGGGTTTCTCTGTGGAACATGTCTAGCCGTCATTCGCGGAAAATTCGCCCATTCGCGGTATTTTTCACCGAGAAATATTCACTAATTACTGTATTTTCATATAATTTTCACGAATAAATGCACTTTTTGTGATAAAACTATTAAAATACTCAGGTATAAGCTTTTTCACAGGGTTTTTCTTGGTTTAAGCTATCAAAACGGCCAGTTCTAAGTGTTTTTAGAGGGGTTTTAAGCATTCGTGGATTTGACCTGTTCGCGGGGGTGTGTGGGACGCATCCCCCGCGAATACGGGGGGTTCGCTGCATAGTGGTAGATCAACTACACTCGGGGTGGCGTCATTACAGTTACGACCTCTACGTAACAACAGGTCCTCGTCCTAAGACTGCCTTTACTGAAAATGCAATGAAAACCTTATCGCGGAACGGTGTGCGCTAGCCGTTCGCAAACAAGGCCGAGCCAACTCGCAGAAGCATAGTCGACCGAGTCATAAGGATGTGACTGGCAGTCAAAATCCTAATCTATACGTTTAGAATATGCCACAACGAGTGAAACGAGAACTTTTATCCCTTCACACACACACACACACACACACACATACAATTACTTTACAAATTTATCACAACGAATTCCAGGGCGTTATTCACCGAGCTGTGAGAAGCCAGAGAAGAGTTTACCAATCGGCTCCTTCCTTACTAAACGTCTGTGCGCAAGGATTCGTAATCTGCACATCCAGGAACTGCTGCTACTTCAGAGAGTTACCGCATTTCTCCGTCGGCGGCGATCCGCCTCGACTCCCGTGGAGCTGACGGAAACTTATACATAACTGCGGATTTGTCTCTCTGCTGGTATCATCATTCGGAAGATGAAGAACCCTTTTCATAAGGAACAAGCCCATGGGGCTACCGACTCGAAATTCACCCTCTCGAGGAATGCGGTGCTCGTTTGAAAGGAGTGACGGAACGTAACGGGAAATGCCGAAAGACGACAGTTGTTAGAAAAGAACGAATGAATCGACTCGATAATCAATAAAGATAAAAATGTCATTAAATGATAAAAGACAAGAACTGCTTTAGGGTAGAATCTGTCGCACCTTCCCTCGGAGTTCCGAGGTTCCGATTTCAAAGGTGAAACAAGATGCAAACGTCTCGGTTGCACCGCGAAAAACCCGTTAGGGGAGGGTGGGGAATACGGGGGAAGGAAGAGACTATGAACGGAGGTACAGTAAAAGGAATAAAGGGGGTTGCAGCTAAATGCTATCCACCAGTGATACATATATTTTCACGCCTAAATAACTTTCTATCTTCCGAACTCTCGACCGAACGAGTATAAAATCTCAGCTTTGCACTTTGACAACTTGGATTTAGGGGCCTTGACAGAGACGGCGTTTGTGGCTGAACGAGAGAGAACGAGAGAGCGAGTGATACTCAACACAAAATAGACACAATATAAGACGTTCTTTTTTGTGGCATCTATATGGAACCAATTGCATTATTTTCATTGCTTAAAACCTGTTACGACACACCCCGCACGGCGCCAC
Source organism: Macrobrachium rosenbergii (assembly GCA_039081455.1). Lineage (NCBI taxonomy): Eukaryota > Metazoa > Arthropoda > Malacostraca > Decapoda > Palaemonidae > Macrobrachium > Macrobrachium rosenbergii. Next base: position 31,103 of record JANJGK010004428.1, read on the forward strand.
GTGTCGAGAACATCTGCCTTCAAGTGCCGATCAAGATCCAGTCGCCTAATTGGCTACGAGACGACCAAATATGCAAATACTAGCAGAATCGACCCTCTTATATATAAAACCGGACAGACAGCATTCATAGCAACGACCGACGACTGAATATTACATCCAATAATATACTTTTGCAATTGCGTCGACCCTTAATTTATCGACAGATTAACGACCTGTTTTCAAGATAAGAACAACAAAGTTCGTATTATCGATAAACTTACCAATTTCGGCGGCCGAGTTCCGTCTCGTCTGCGAAGGTCGAATGCAGTTTACTATTTTCCTCAACGTCGATCTTCCCGGTCGAAACGGCAGTCGGGTCGTTTTGCCATAGTCGTCGTCACCGAATTTGAAGTCGTTTCGATACATCTGCAAAATCTGTTTGATAGAGTCCAAGTCTGATTTCCTACTTACGGATTTTACAATTGGCTAAACCGAAAAATTTTTCAATTAATTTGTATTTTTCATAGCTAATAAATTGAGGTCTTAAACTTGACTATTAATTTCATGATTCTTATATAAAATAATACCTGCAAAAACATGACTTAAACGTGTTTACTTTGCGATTCTCAATTTAAAGCGCTACGGGTATTTCGACTTACTGATTTTGCCATCTTAATTTACCATCAAAGAAATTTGCTATTTTTTTTTACGATTTTTACAACTCGTCTCAAAGCGATATATATGAAATAATAGATCACTTAATCGTTTTACTATTGTTAAGTTCTTACCTACGTTGTATGTTAGAGAACTGGCTTCGCTAATTTATCAAGTGGCGTATCTGAATTTAGCGACACCTATGGTATTGGAAGCTTAACCATTCTTCTTTGAGGATCTATGAAGCTAGTTTAATGTGTCAAATTCGGACACATTCTTCAATACCGACAAACATTCGTGTTTTATCGTTAACATAACACAGCCTACTTTAAACATCAATATTATATTTTACTCAAAAACTATAAAAATCCATTACTAATTACCAAACAATCTTTTCTTTTACCACTGACAAAATTAATACCAAGATAGTGAACTGAAGTTGGAAAAAATATCTTATCTTATAAAATTAAGATAAATACCTTGATATGACTTTTAACTTAAAGCTTATAGGTTACAGGCTGGATACTTCTACAGTAGGCTATATGCAAAGTAGCTTTTTAACTAACCTGCAATTGGACGTATCTATAAACTTTAAGTTAAAACTCACATCAAATTCATATGATAAATACAGGCAGTCCCCAGTTTACTATGGGTGTTCCGTTTTTACGCCGCGACGTAAACCGAAAATCATCGTAAACCAAAAAATCTTCGAGAATCGTCAAGAATCCTAGGAAAACCTTACTTTTAATGCTTTGGGTGTATTGAAAATTATGTAAACTGCATTTTTCTCGAGTTTTTCATGAAAAAAACCCTCCAAATTTTGATTATTCTGCCGTTTTGGATCCACAGTTCTTCCGTCGGATCGGAGTACGACGCGTCGTAACCCCGGGACATGCGTCGTAAACTGGGAAATAATTTCTGATGAACATATTTGAAAAGCGTCATCACCTCGGAGCGTCGTGAGCCAGACCCGTCGTAAAACGGGGACTGCCTGTACATTAATATGACTTTTAACTTGAAGCTTATAGGTTGTAGGCCGGATACTTCCATATACGGGACACGCGACATAACGAGCATTTGTTTGTCTGTTAAAACAGCCGGTACATCTGCTTCGAACGGTTCATATCCCGCCCCCCACCCCCCCGGGCCAGTACTAAACACGGCGAAGGGACGTTCCATTTGGCCGACAACTGTTTCGAACGGTTCGTATCCCGTTCGGAACAGACGCAGCCGTGCTCTGTCTAGTGAAGATCGCGTTAGGAAATCACAGGTTAATTACATGTTAATTACATGTTAATTACACGTTAATTACAGGTTAATTACACGTTAATTACAGGTTAATTACACGTTAATTATAGGTTAATTACAGCCGACCGCCAAAAAATAACGGTGTCTCTGTTACTTAGAAATACCTAAAATTCCTCGATGCCCAGAATACCCTGACCTAGGGTATTGCTGCGGGAGGTCACTTGCCCGGGCTTGTTACTATGCCCATATGCCCACTTACCAATACCCCACATTAAATATTTGCCAAAATAAATAAAAATGTCTCAAATAGCTATTAATTAGCCATGGCTCGTCTATTGCTATTTATTATTATTAATTTGACAATTACTATTAATTAATTCCTAAGGTAAATATTTGCCAAACTAAATAGACAAGGCTAAATAACTGCTACTAATTGACCAGGACTCGGCTACTGCTATTAATGACTACTAATTAGACTATCACTGCTAATGACTATTACTATTAGTAATTATAATTGACGTCCTCGGCCATTCCAAGGTAAAGGGACCTAACCCACAAAGGCTTTTAGCCACACAGCCTCACCCAGGGTTAACTAAGGGTAACCGGGGATGTTAATATCGTAATTAACCTGTAATTAAGTTAATAAATGGTAATTAAGAAGGAATTCATCCAAATAATCAAATAAAAAGCTCAAATAAGCTTCGAGTTTCTCTGACCATTTGACAGGTCGAGGGAGGCAGCCTTATTTAATTACCTTAAATTAAGGCTTAATGTTAATTACCCCTCGGTAATTACCATCCTAAAATAACAATGCCATGTTAATTAATTCGTCTCTCGGTTTCCATTCGTTTTCTTGCTTCAATTTTCGAAAATAAAGAACTAAGAGACGTCTATCTTACCTCCATTCAGCGTTTCCTCGTCGATGTAAACAAAAGGGTTGCCAGAAACCGCTTTTCAACTCTTATATTATTCGAATTATTATTATGACTGCGACCCTCAACAGTCGACCACCTGAGACTCCAGGGGCCAAGATTTTATTGATATCATTATTATGACTGTGACCCTCAACAGTCGACCACCTGAGACTCCAGAGGCCATGATTCTATTGATATCATTATTATGACTGTGACCCTCAACAGTCGACCACCTGAGACTCCAGAGGCCATGATTCTATTCAAATCATTATTATGACTGGGACCCTCAACAGTCGACCACCTGAGACTCCAGAGGCCATGATTCTATTCAAATCATTATTATGACTGTGACCCTCAACAGTCGACCACCTGAGACTCCAGAGGCCATGATTCTATTCAAATCATTATTATGACTGGGACCCTCAACAGTCGACCACCTGAGACTCCAGAGGCCATGATTCTATTCAAATCATTATTATGACTGTGACCCTCAACAGTCGACCACCTGAGACTCCAGAGGCCATGATTCTATTCAAATCATTATTATGACTGTGACCCTCAACAGTCGACCACCTGAGACTCCAGAGGCCATGATTCTATTGATATCATTATTATGACTGGGACCCTCAACAGTCGACCACCTGAGACTCCAGAGGCCATGATTCTATTCAAATCATTATTATGACTGGGACCCTCAACAGTCGACCACCTGAGACTCCAGAGGCCATGATTCTATTCAAATCATTATTATGACTGCGACCCTCAACAGTCGACCACCTGAGACTCCAGAGGCCATGATTCTATTGAAATAATTATTATGACTGGGACCCTCAACAGTCGACCACCTGAGACTCCAGAGGCCATGATTCTATTGATATCATTATTATGACTGTGACCCTCAACAGTCGACCACCTGAGACTCCAGAGGCCAAGATTCTATTGAAATAATTATTATGACTGTGACCCTCAACAGTCGACCACCTGAGACTCCAGAGGCCATGATTCTATTCAAATCATTATTATGACTCTGACCCTCAACAGTCGACCACCTGAGACTCCAGAGGCCATGATTCTATTGAAATAATTATTATGACTGTGACCCTCAACAGTCGACCACCTGAGACTCCAGAGGCCATGATTTTATTGATATCATTATTATGACTGCGACCCTCAACAGTCGACCACCTGAGACTTCAGAGGCCAAGATTTTATTGATATCATTATTATGACTGCGACCCTCAACAGTCGACCACCTGAGACTCCAGAGGCCAAGATTCTATTGAAATAATTATTATGACTGTGACCCTCAACAGTCGACCACCTGAGACTCCAGAGGCCATGATTTTATTGAAATCATTATTATGACTGCGACCCTCAACAGTCGACCACCTGAGACTCCAGAGGCCATGATTCTATTGAAATAATTATTATGACTGTGACCCTCAACAGTCGACCACCTGAGACTCCAGAGGCCATGATTCTATTGAAATAATTATTATGACTGTGACCCTCAACAGTCGACCACCTGAGACTCCAGAGGCCATGATTCTATTGATATCATTATTATGACTGTGACCCTCAACAGTCGACCACCTGAGACTCCAGAGGCCATGATTCTATTCAAATCATTATTATGACTGTGACCCTCAACAGTCGACCACCTGAGACTCCAGAGGCCATGATTCTATTCAAATCATTATTATGACTGTGACCCTCAACAGTCGACCACCTGAGACTCCAGAGGCCATGATTCTATTGAAATAATTATTATGACTGTGACCCTCAACAGTCGACCACCTGAGACTCCAGAGGCCATGATTCTATTCAAATCATTATTATGACTCTGACCCTCAACAGTCGACCACCTGAGACTCCAGAGGCCATGATTCTATTGAAATAATTATTATGACTGTGACCCTCAACAGTCGACCACCTGAGACTTCAGAGGCCAAGATTTTATTGATATCATTATTATGACTGTGACCCTCAACAGTCGACCACCTGAGACTCCAGAGGCCACGATTTTATTGAAATCATTATTATGACTGTGACCCTCAACAGTCGACCACCTGAGACTCCAGAGGCCATGATTCTATTGAAATAATTATTATGACTGTGACCCTCAACAGTCGACCACCTGAGACTCCAGAGGCCAAGATTCTATTGAAATAATTATTATGACTGTGACCCTCAACAGTCGACCACCTGAGACTTCAGAGGCCAAGATTCTATTGAAATAATTATTATGACTGTGACCCTCAACAGTCGACCACCTGAGACTTCAGAGGCCAAGATTCTATTGAAATAATTATTATGACTGTGACCCTCAACAGTCGACCACCTGAGACTCCAGAGGCCACGATTTTATTGATATCATTATTATGACTGTGACCCTCAACAGTCGACCACCTGAGACTTCAGAGGCCAAGATTCTATTGAAATAATTATTATGACTGTGACCCTCAACAGTCGACCACCTGAGACTCCAGAGGCCAAGATTCTATTGAAATAATTATTATGACTGTGACCCTCAACAGTCGACCACCTGAGGCTCCAGAGGCCAAGATTTATTGAAATCATTATTATGACTGCGACCCTCAACAGTCGACCACCTGAGACTCCAGAGGCCAAGATATTATTGAAATCATTATGACTGCGACCCTCAACAGTCGACCACCTGAGACTCCAGAGGCCACGATTCTATTGAAATCATTATTATGACTGCGACCCTCAACAGTCGACCACCTGAGACTCCAGAGGCCATGATTCTATTGAAATCATTATTATGACTGCGACCCTCAACAGTCGACCACCTGAGACTCCAGAGGCCATGATTATATTGAAATCATTATTATGACTGTGACCCTCAACAGTCGACCACCTGAGACTCCAGAGGCCAAGATTCTATTGAAATCATTATTATGACTGTGACCCTCAACAGTCGACCACCTGAGACTCCAGAGGCCATGATTATATTGAAATAATTATTATGACTGTGACCCTCAACAGTCGACCACCTGAGACTCCAGAGGCCAAGATTCTATTGAAATCATTATTATGACTGTGACCCTCAACAGTCGACCACCTGAGACTCCAGAGGCCATGATTCTATTGAAATAATTATTATGACTGTGACCCTCAACAGTCGACCACCTGAGACTCCAGAGGCCACGATTTTATTGAAATCATTATTATGACTGTGACCCTCAACAGTCGACCACCTGAGACTCCAGAGGCCACGATTCTATTGAAATCATTATTATGACTGCGACCCTCAACAGTCGACCACCTGAGACTCCAGAGGCCATGATTATATTGAAATAATTATTATGACTGTGACCCTCAACAGTCGACCACCTGAGACTCCAGAGGCCATGATACTATTGAAATAATTATTATGACTGTGACCCTCAACAGTCGACCACCTGAGACTCCAGAGGCCATGATTCTATTGAAATAATTATTATGACTGTGACCCTCAACAGTCGACCACCTGAGACTCCAGAGGCCATGATTCTATTGAAATAATTATTATGACTGTGACCCTCAACAGTCGACCACCTGAGACTCCAGAGGCCACGATTTTATTGATATCATTATTATGACTGTGACCCTCAACAGTCGACCACCTGAGACTCCAGAGGCCACGATTTTATTGATATCATTATTATGACTGTGACCCTCAACAGTCGACCACCTGAGACTCCAGAGGCCATGATTCTATTCAAATCATTATTATGACTGTGACCCTCAACAGTTGACCACCTGAGACTCCAGAGGCCACGATTCTATTGAAATCATTATTATGACTGCGACCCTCAACAGTCGACCACCTCAGACTCCAGAGGCCACGATTTTATTGAAATCATTATTATGACTGTGACCCTCAACAGTCGACCACCTGAGACTTCAGAGGCCAAGATTTTATTGATATCATTATTATGACTGTGACCCTCAACAGTCGACCACCTGAGACTTCAGAGGCCAAGATTTTATTGATATCATTATTATGACTGTGACCCTCAACAGTCGACCACCTGAGACTTCAGAGGCCAAGATTTTATTGATATCATTATTATGACTGTGACCCTCAACAGTCGACCACCTGAGACTCCAGAGGCCACGATTTTATTGATATCATTATTATGACTGTGACCCTCAACAGTCGACCACCTGAGACTTCAGAGGCCAAGATTTTATTGATATCATTATTATGACTGTGACCCTCAACAGTCGACCACCTGAGACTCCAGAGGCCATGATTCTATTGAAATAATTATTATGACTGTGACCCTCAACAGTCGACCACCTGAGACTCCAGAGGCCATGATTCTATTGAAATCATTATTATGACTGTGACCCTCAACAGTCGACCACCTGAGACTCCAGAGGCCATGATTCTATTGAAATAATTATTATGACTGTGACCCTCAACAGTCGACCACCTGAGACTTCAGAGGCCAAGATTTTATTGATATCATTATTATGACTGTGACCCTCAACAGTCGACCACCTGAGACTCCAGAGGCCACGATTTTATTGATATCATTATTATGACTGTGACCCTCAACAGTCGACCACCTGAGACTTCAGAGGCCAAGATTTTATTGATATCATTATTATGACTGTGACCCTCAACAGTCGACCACCTGAGACTCCAGAGGCCATGATTCTATTGAAATAATTATTATGACTGCGACCCTCAACAGTCGACCACCTAAGACTCCAGAGGCCATGATTCTATTGAAATCATTATTATGACTGTGACCCTCAACAGTCGACCACCTGAGACTCCAGAGGCCACGATTCTATTGAAATCATTATTATGACTGCGACCCTCAACAGTCGACCACCTGAGACTCCAGAGGCCATGATTCTATTGAAATAATTATTATGACTGTGACCCTCAACAGTCGACCACCTGAGACTCCAGAGGCCAAGTTTCTATTGAAATAATTATTATGACTGTGACCCTCAACAGTCGACCACCTGAGACTCCAGAGGCCACGATTCTATTGAAATCATTATTATGACTGTGACCCTCAACAGTCGACCACCTGAGACTCCAGAGGCCAAGTTTCTATTGAAATAATTATTAAGACTGTGACCCTCAACAGTCGACCACCTGAGACTCCAGAGGCCAAGTTTCTATTGAAATAATTATTATGACTGTGACCCTCAACAGTCGACCACCTGAGACTCCAGAGGCCATGATTCTATTGATATCATTATTATGACTGTGACCCTCAACAGTCGACCACCTGAGACTCCAGAGGCCAAGTTTCTATTGAAATAATTATTATGACTGCGACCCTCAACAGTCGACCACCTGAGACTCCAGAGGCCAAGATTCTATTGAAATAATTATTATGACTGTGACCCTCAACAGTCGACCACCTGAGACTCCAGAGGCCATGATTCTATTGAAATCATTATTATGACTGCGACCCTCAACAGTCGACCACCTGAGACTCCAGAGGCCATGATTCTATTGATATCATTATTATGACTGTGACCCTCAACAGTCGACCACCTGAGACTCCAGAGGCCATGATTCTATTGAAATAATTATTATGACTGTGACCCTCAACAGTCGACCACCTGAGACTCCAGAGGCCATGATTCTATTGAAATAATTATTATGACTGTGACCCTCAACAGTCGACCACCTGAGACTCCAGAGGCCATGATTCTATTGAAATAATTATTATGACTGTGACCCTCAACAGTCGACCACCTGAGACTCCAGAGGCCAAGATTCTATTGAAATAATTATTATGACTGTGACCCTCAACAGTCGACCACCTGAGACTTCAGAGGCCAAGATTTTATTGATATCATTATTATGACTGCGACCCTCAACAGTCGACCACCTGAGACTCCAGAGGCCACGATTTTATTGATATCATTATTATGACTGTGACCCTCAACAGTCGACCACCTGAGACTTCAGAGGCCAAGATTTTATTGATATCATTATTATGACTGTGACCCTCAACAGTCGACCACCTGAGACTTCAGAGGCCAAGATTTTATTGATATCATTATTATGACTGTGACCCTCAACAGTCGACCACCTGAGACTTCAGAGGCCAAGATTTTATTGATATCATTATTATGACTGTGACCCTCAACAGTCGACCACCTGAGACTCCAGAGGCCAAGATATTATTGAAATCATTATGACTGCGACCCTCAACAGTCGACCACCTGAGACTCCAGAGGCCACGATTTTATTGATATCATTATTATGACTGCGACCCTCAACAGTCGACCACCTGAGACTCCAGAGGCCATGATTCTATTCAAATCATTATTATGACTGTGACCCTCAACAGTCGACCACCTGAGACCCCAGAGGCCAAGATTTTATTGAAATCATTATTATGACTGTGACCCTCAACAGTCGACCACCTGAGGCTCCAGAGGCCAAGATTTATTGAAATCATTATTATGACTGCGACCCTCAACAGTCGACCACCTGAGACTCCAGAGGACATGATTCTATTGAAATCATTATTATGACTGTGACCCTCAACAGTCGACCACCTGAGACTCCAGAGGCCATGATTCTATTGAAATCATTATTATGACTGCGACCCTCAACAGTCGACCACCTGAGACCCCAGAGGCCAAGATTTTATTGAAATCATTATTATGACTGTGACCCTCAACAGTCGACCACCTGAGACTCCAGAGGCCAAGATTCTATTGATATCATTATTATGACTGCGACCCTCAACAGTCGACCACCTGAGACTCCAGAGGCCACGATTCTATTGAAATCATTATTATGACTGCGACCCTCAACAGTCGACCACCTGAGACTCCAGAGGCCATGATTCTATTGATATCATTATTATGACTGTGACCCTCAACAGTCGACCACCTGAGACTCCAGAGGCCAAGATTCTATTGAAATAATCATTATGACTGCGACCCTCAACAGTCGACCACCTGAGACTCCAGAGGCCATGATTCTATTGAAATAATTATTATGACTGCGACCCTCAACAGTCGACCACCTGAGACTCCAGAGGCCATGATTCTATTGATATCATTATTATGACTGCGACCCTCAACAGTCGACCACCTGAGACTCCAGAGGCCACGGTTCTATTGAAATCATTATTATGACTGCGACCCTCAACAGTCGACCACCTGAGACTCCAGAGGCCAAGATTCTATTGAAATAATTATTATGACTGTGACCCTCAACAGTCGACCACCTGAGACTTCAGAGGCCAAGATTTTATTGATATCATTATTATGACTGCGACCCTCAACAGTTGACCACCTGAGACTCCAGAGGCCATGATTCTATTGAAATAATTATTATGACTGTGACCCTCAACAGTCGACCACCTGAGACTTCAGAGGCCAAGATTTTATTGATATCATTATTATGACTGTGACCCTCAACAGTCGACCACCTGAGACTTCAGAGGCCAAGATTTTATTGATATCATTATTATGACTGTGACCCTCAACAGTCGACCACCTGAGACTTCAGAGGCCAAGATTTTATTGATATCATTATTATGAATGCGACCCTCAACAGTCGACCACCTGAGACTCCAGAGGCCATGATTCTATTCAAATCATTATTATGACTGCGACCCTCAACAGTCGACCACCTGAGACTCCAGAGGCCACGATTTTATTGATATCATTATTATGACTGTGACCCTCAACAGTCGACCACCTGAGACTTCAGAGGCCAAGATTTTATTGATATCATTATTATGACTGCGACCCTCAACAGTCGACCACCTGAGACTCCAGAGGCCATGATTCTATTCAAATCATTATTATGACTGCGACCCTCAACAGTCGACCACCTGAGACTCCAGAGGCCATGATTCTATTCAAATCATTATTATGACTGCGACCCTCAACAGTCGACCACCTGAGACCCCAGAGGCCAAGATTTTATTGAAATCATTATTATGACTGCGACCCTCAACAGTCGACCACCTGAGGCTCCAGAGGCCAAGATTTATTGAAATCATTATTATGACTGCGACCCTCAACAGTCGACCACCTGAGACTCCAGAGGCCAAGATATTATTGAAATCATTATGACTGCGACCCTCAACAGTCGACCACCTGAGACTCCAGAGGCCACGATTCTATTGAAATCATTATTATGACTGCGACCCTCAACAGTCGACCACCTGAGACTCCAGAGGCCACGATTTTATTGAAATCATTATTATGACTGTGACCCTCAACAGTCGACCACCTGAGACTCCAGAGGCCACGATTCTATTGAAATCATTATTATGACTGTGACCCTCAACAGTCGACCACCTGAGACTCCAGAGGCCATGATTCTATTGAAATAATTATTATGACTGTGACCCTCAACAGTCGACCACCTGAGACTCCAGAGGCCATGATTCTATTGAAATAATTATTATGACTGTGACCCTCAACAGTCGACCACCTGAGACTCCAGAGGCCATGATTCTATTGAAATAATTATTATGACTGTGACCCTCAACAGTCGACCACCTGAGACTCCAGAGGCCATGATTCTATTGAAATAATTATTATGACTGTGACCCTCAACAGTCGACCACCTGAGACTTCAGAGGCCAAGATTTTATTGATATCATTATTATGACTGCGACCCTCAACAGTCGACCACCTGAGACTCCAGAAGCCAAGATTTTATTGATATCATTATTATGACTGTGACCCTCAACAGTCGACCACCTGAGACTTCAGAGGCCAAGATTTTATTGATATCATTATTATGACTGCGACCCTCAACAGTCGACCACCTGAGACTCCAGAGGGCACGATTTTATTGATATCATTCTTATGACTGTGACCCTCAACAGTCGACCACCTGAGACCCCAGAGGCCAAGATTTTATTGAAATCATTATTATGACTGCGACCCTCAACAGTCGACCACCTGAGGCTCCAGAGGCCAAGATTTATTGAAATCATTATTATGACTGCGACCCTCAACAGTCGACCACCTGAGACTCCAGAGGCCAAGATATTATTGAAATCATTATGACTGCGACCCTCAACAGTCGACCACCTGAGACTCCAGAGGCCAAGATATTATTGAAATCATTATGACTGCGACCCTCAACAGTCGACCACCTGAGACTCCAGAGGCCACGATTCTATTGAAATCATTATTATGACTGCGACCCTCAACAGTCGACCACCTGAGACTCCAGAGGCCACGATTTTATTGAAATCATTATTATGACTGTGACCCTCAACAGTCGACCACCTGAGACTCCAGAGGCCACGATTCTATTGAAATCATTATTATGACTGTGACCCTCAACAGTCGACCACCTGAGACTCCAGAGGCCATGATTCTATTGAAATAATTATTATGACTGCGACCCTCAACAGTCGACCACCTGAGACTCCAGAGGCCAAGATTCTATTGAAATCATTATTATGACTGCGACCCTCAACAGTCGACCACCTGAGACTTCAGAGGCCAAGATTTTATTGATATCATTATTATGACTGCGACCCTCAACAGTCGACCACCTGAGACTCCAGAGGGCACGATTTTATTGATATCATTCTTATGACTGCGACCCTCAACAGTCGACCACCTGAGACTCCAGAGGCCAAGATTTTATTAATATCATTATTATGACTGCGACCCTCAACAGTCGACCACCTGAGACTTCAGAGGCCAAGATTTTATTGATATCATTATTATGACTGCGACCCTCAACAGTCGACCACCTGAGACTCCAGAGGGCACGATTTTATTGATATCATTCTTATGACTGCGACCCTCAACAGTCGACCACCTGAGACTCCAGAGGCCAAGATTCTATTGAAATCATTATTATGACTGCGACCCTCAACAGTCGACCACCTGAGACTTCAGAGGCCAAGATTTTATTGATATCATTCTTATGACTGCGACCCTCAACAGTCGACCACCTGAGACTCCAGAGGCCAAGATTCTATTGAAATCATTATTATGACTGCGACCCTCAACAGTCGACCACCTGAGACTCCAGAGGCCAAGATTCTATTGAAATCATTATTATGACTGCGACCCTCAACAGTCGACCACCTGAGACTCCAGAGGCCACGATTTTATTGATATCATTCTTATGACTGCGACCCTCAACAGTCGACCACCTGAGACTCCAGAGGCCAAGATTTTATTAATATCATTATTATGACTGTGACCCTCAACAGTCGACCACCTGAGACTCCAGAGGCCAAGATTCTATTGAAATCATTATTATGACTGCGACCCTCAACAGTCGACCACCTGAGACTCCAGAGGCCACGATTTTATTGATATCATTCTTATGACTGCGACCCTCAACAGTCGACCACCTGAGACTCCAGAGGCCAAGATTCTATTGAAATCATTATTATGACTGTGACCCTCAACAGTCGACCACCTGAGACTCCAGAGGCCAAGATTTTATTAATATCATTATTATGACTGTGACCCTCAACAGTCGACCACCTGAGACTCCAGAGGCCAAGATTCTATTGAAATCATTATTATGACTGTGACCCTCAACAGTCGACCACCTGAGACTCCAGAGGCCAAGATTTTATTAATATCATTATTATGACTGCGACCCTCAACAGTCGACCACCTGAGACTCCAGAGGCCAAGATTCTATTGAAATCATTATTATGACTGTGACCCTCAACAGTCGACCACCTGAGACTCCAGAGGCCACGATTTTATTGAAATCATTATTATGACTGCGACCCTCAACAGTCGACCACCTGAGACTCCAGAGGCCACGATTTTATTGAAATCATTATTATGACTGCGACCCTCAACAGTCGACCACCTGAGACTCCAGAGGCCATGATTCTATTGAAATCATTATTATGACTGTGACCCTCAACAGTCGACCACCTGAGACTCCAGAGGCCATGATTCTATTCAAATCATTATTATGACTGCGACCCTCAACAGTCGACCACCTGAGACTCCAGAGGCCACGATTTTATTGAAATCATTATTATGACTGCGACCCTCAACAGTCGACCACCTGAGACTCCAGAGGCCATGATTCTATTCAAATCATTATTATGACTGCGACCCTCAACAGTCGACCACCTGAGACTCCAGAGGCCACGATTTTATTGAAATCATTATTATGACTGCGACCCTCAACAGTCGACCACCTGAGACTCCAGAGGTCAAGATTCTATTGAAATCATTATTATGACTGTGACCCTCAACAGTCGACCACCTGAGACTCCAGAGGCCATGATTCTATTCAAATCATTATTATGACTGCGACCCTCAACAGTCGACCACCTGAGACTCCAGAGGCCACGATTTTATTGAAATCATTATTATGACTGCGACCCTCAACAGTCGACCACCTGAGACTCCAGAGGCCACGATTTTATTGATATCATTCTTATGACTGCGACCCTCAACAGTCGACCACCTGAGACTCCAGAGGCCACGATTTTATTGAAATCATTATTATGACTGCGACCCTCAACAGTCGACCACCTGAGACTCCAGGGGCCATGATTCTATTCAAATCATTATTATGACTGCGACCCTCAACAGTCGACCACCTGAGACTCCAGAGGCCACGATTTTATTGAAATCATTATTATGACTGCGACCCTCAACAGTCGACCACCTGAGACTCCAGAGGCCAAGATTCTATTGAAATCATTATTATGACTGTGACCCTCAACAGTCGACCACCTGAGACTCCAGAGGCCATGATTCTATTCAAATCATTATTATGACTGCGACCCTCAACAGTCGACCACCTGAGACTCCAGAGGCGACGATTTTATTGAAATCATTATTATGACTGCGACCCTCAACAGTCGACCACCTGAGACTCCAGAGGCCATGATTCTATTCAAATCATTATTATGACTGCGACCCTCAACAGTCGACCACCTGAGACCCCAGAGGCCAAGATTTTATTGAAATCATTATTATGACTGCGACCCTCAACAGTCGACCACCTGAGGCTCCAGAGGCCAAGATTTATTGAAATCATTATTATGACTGCGACCCTCAACAGTCGACCACCTGAGACTCCAGAGGCCAAGATATTATTGAAATCATTATGACTGCGACCCTCAACAGTCGACCACCTGAGACTCCAGAGGCCACGATTCTATTGAAATCATTATTATGACTGCGACCCTCAACAGTCGACCACCTGAGACTCCAGAGGCCACGATTCTATTGAAATCATTATTATGACTGCGACCCTCAACAGTCGACCACCTGAGACTCCAGAGGGCAAGATATTATTGAAATCATTATGACTGCGACCCTCAACAGTCGACCACCTGAGACTCCAGAGGCCGTAATTCTATTGATATCATTATTATGACTGTGACCCTCAACAGTCGACCACCTGAGACTCCAGAGGCCAAGATTTATTGAAATCATTATTATGACTGCGACCCTCAACAGTCGACCACCTCAGACTCCAGAGGCCACGATTCTATTGAAATCATTATTATGACTGCGACCCTCAACAGTCGACCACCTGAGACTCCAGGGGCCATGATTCTATTGATATCATTATTATGACTGCGACCCTCAACAGCCGACCACCTGAGACTCCAGGGGCCATGATTCTATTGATATCATTATTATGACTGCGACCCTCAACAGTCGACCACCTGAGACTCCAGGGGCCATGATTCTATTGATATCATTATTATGACTGCGACCCTCAACAGTCGACCACCTGAGACTCCAGAGGCCATGATTCTATTGATATCATTATTATGACTGCGACCCTCAACAGTCGACCACCTGAGACTCCAGGGGCCATGATTCTATTGAAATCATTATTATGACTGCGACCCTCAACAGTCGACCACCTGAGACTCCAGAGGCCACGATTCTATTGAAATCATTATTATGACTGCGACCCTCAACAGTCGACCACCTGAGACTCCAGGGGCCACGATTCTATTGAAATCATTATTATGACTGCGACCCTCAACAGTCGACCACCTGAGACTCCAGAGGCCACGATTCTATTGAAATCATTATTATGACTGCGACCCTCAACAGTCGACCACCTGAGACTCCAGGGGCCATGATTCTATTGAAATCATTATTATGACTGCGACCCTCAACAGTCGACCACCTGAGACTCCAGGGGCCACGATTCTATTGAAATCATTATTATGACTGCGACCCTCAACAGTCGACCACCTGAGACTCCAGGGGCCACGATTCTATTGAAATCATTATTATGACTGCGACCCTCAACAGTCGACCACCTGAGACTCCAGGGGCCACGATTCTATTGAAATCATTATTATGACTGCGACCCTCAACAGTCGACCACCTGAGACTCCAGGGGCCATGATTCTATTGAAATCATTATTATGACTGCGACCCTCAACAGTCGACCACCTGAGACTCCAGAGGCCACGATTCTATTGAAATCATTATTATGACTGCGACCCTCAACAGTCGACCACCTGAGACTCCAGGGGCCATGATTCTATTGATATCATTATTATGACTGCGACCCTCAACAGTCGACCACCTGAGACTCCAGAGGCCATGATTCTATTGATATCATTATTATGACTGCGACCCTCAACAGTCGACCACCTGAGACTCCAGGGGCCATGATTCTATTGAAATCATTATTATGACTGCGACCCTCAACAGTCGACCACCTGAGACTCCAGAGGCCACGATTCTATTGAAATCATTATTATGACTGCGACCCTCAACAGTCGACCACCTGAGACTCCAGGGGCCACGATTCTATTGAAATCATTATTATGACTGCGACCCTCAACAGTCGACCACCTGAGACTCCAGAGGCCACGATTCTATTGAAATCATTATTATGACTGAGACCCTCAACAGTCGACCACCTGAGACTCCAGGGGCCACGATTCTATTGAAATCATTATTATGACTGCGACCCTCAACAGTCGACCACCTGAGACTCCAGGGGCCATGATTCTATTGAAATCATTATTATGACTGCGACCCTCAACAGTCGACCACCTGAGACTCCAGGGGCCATGATTCTATTGAAATCATTATTATGACTGCGACCCTCAACAGTCGACCACCTGAGACTCCAGGGGCCATGATTCTATTGAAATCATTATTATGACTGCGACCCTCAACAGTCGACCACCTGAGACTCCAGGGGCCATGATTCTATTGAAATCATTATTATGACTGCGACCCTCAACAGTCGACCACCTGAGACTCCAGGGGCCACGATTCTATTGAAATCATTATTATGACTGCGACCCTCAACAGTCGACCACCTGAGACTCCAGGGGCCATGATTCTATTGAAATCATTATTATGACTGCGACCCTCAACAGTCGACCACCTGAGACTCCAGGGGCCATGATTCTATTGAAATCATTATTATGACTGCGACCCTCAACAGTCGACCACCTGAGACTCCAGGGGCCATGATTCTATTGAAATCATTATTATGACTGCGACCCTCAACAGTCGACCACCTGAGACTACAGAGGCCAAGATTCTATTGAAATCATTATTATGACTGCGACCCTCAACAGTCGACCACCTGAGACTCCAGAGGCCACGATTCTATTGAAATCATTATTATGACTGCGACCCTCAACAGTCGACCACCTGAGACTCCAGGGGCCATGATTCTATTGAAATCATTATTATGACTGCGACCCTCAACAGTCGACCACCTGAGACTCCAGAGGCCACGATTCTATTGAAATCATTATTATGACTGCGACCCTCAACAGTCAACAGCTTTCCATGCAATACCTAGCAAGAGGAACAAGAAGCTGGGTGGTACAAGTGAGGTACAAGCTGCATTGAAAACCAAAAGACCTTTGCCAGCCTTTTAAACAGTCACGGAATGACTCCACTTTCTTAGGTTCAAAGGCAGACCTTCCTCAACCTACAATACTATAACAAATCACTCGTGTGCTTGTGAATTTCAAGCTTGACAGCTGACATTCAGAGGAATCTTTGAGAATTCAATGTGACTCAGTGTCAAACAAATTCACTCCAGCCTCAATCAGGAGAATGCAGAAACACACGACCCGGGGTTACTAAATGTCATCTGTCTTTTGTCCTAACACCTGGACTGTCTACTTATTGAAGTTCAACTCATTTCCGATGACAGGGCATGAAAGGAAAGTTTCGAGCTGTTTATAGCACAGATTACTGCCTGTGCTTGAAGTTGGGATAGCTTTCATCATACATATGTTCTTCTGAATAAAATCTGTATAAAACCATGACTAGACCTGACCCATTCCTTCATATCCTGACGGCAAAATGGCAGACTGCAGTATTGACAAGTGTTAACTCTATATAAGAATACAGTCAGCCCCCTGGATTCCCTGGCTTATAACTGCCTATTTTGAGAGTTCAAACAACAAAAGACCCTCTAAAAATGCTCATACCTGAACATTTTAATAGTTTTATCCCAAAAAGTGCATTCAGTCACAAAAACTGTATGAAAATACAGTAATTTGTGAATACTTCTCTATGAAAAATATCACGAGTAATGTGGCAGGCAGCTGGTGTTGCCAGTTCCTGGGGCCAATAAAGGTTACGGGCCCTGGGAACCAGAGCCGAAAGCACGGCAGCTTGTCGCAAGCACCGAGAAAAAGAAACAGGCTGCGGCTGTTGCCCCGTCGTTCCCAGAAGGAAGCGAGATTTTCGAGGAAGTGAATATTGAAGAGTTGAAGTCGAAGATGGAATGAAAGTTCTGCTTCAACACTTGGACAAGCGGGAATGGTCTGATTCCATGCAGCAAACCCTTAGGAAATCTTTCGGAAGTCAAGAAGTGTTACCACTGGGTGCAGGGTCATAGGCAGAGACACTCGGTTGACATATATGGTAACGTTAGGAAATGTTATGGGTGTGGATCAGGGTACCATCTGTCTCCACCATGTCCCAAAAACATGAATGTTAGTAGTGTAAAGGAGGAAGAGTTATATTCTGTTATTGAAAATCCTAAAATGGTGTCAGTGTTGATGACGGAATCTATTAATTTATGTTAACTTATGCTGTCCTGGACCCAGTCTGCTGTTCTACAGCGTGTGGTGGTGATTGGTTAAAAGCATACACACAGTCTTTGTCACATGAGGAAAAAATTATCATGAAGACGAAGAAAATGAAACCATGTTTAAGTGTGGTTATGATAATGCGTACAAATCAATGAAGAAAGCAAAATGAAATTGGACTTAGAAAATGACACTGCAGAAATTCATGGAAAAAGTTAAAATTGAGGGGGGGGGGGGGGGCACTTCTTCAGGAGGACACTACTGCCTCCCGCTAAGGGATGAGAAAGAAGGCTGTAAGAAAATAGGAGAAATAATGATGACATTGAGAGATTACGAAAAGGAAAATATGAACAAGATATAAAAATTCCATCAACAATCTGGTCATCCCACATCTAAGAGACTGATCCAGCTGTTGAAGGATGCTGGTGTTAAGGTCAGAATGTGCTAAATATATGCAGAAGTAGTGTCACATAGCTGAGGTCTGCATGAAATATATGAAAACACCATCAAGGCCAATTGTTAGGAGTTCATTGAAGTAGTGGCATTAAACCTAAAGGAGTATAAAAATGGGATATATATTTTCAGCGTATGGTGGATACGGCAGGAAGAACCCAAGGAGATAAGAGAGAAAATTATAGCGGCATTTTTGGGAACTGGTTTGGGACCCCCTGTGAAATTCTTGTGTGACAACGGTGGGAAGTTTGCCAACAACACACTTCTGGAAATGTACAGTCACTGGTCAAGTGGCAAAACAGTGATCTTTAAACATGGTTCAAATATTGAAACACACATGAAACACACATTCACGAGATACAATATAGTTTTGATGGAAACACTGAAGAAGGAAGAAATGAAATGCTTGATAATCTGAGGTATGAAATGGACAACAGCAAGAAGAATGAGAAAGCAGCAGTTATACATCCAGTGGAAAATGAAAAAATGAGGAGGAAGAAAAAGAGAACCACACCAGAATTGAGGACGCTTCAGCTGAAGACAATTTAAAAATCAAAGGTATTCCAAAGACTGGACAGAGTTAGAACCTGCTGAAAGAGTCTGATGAATGGCCGACAGGAACTGTTCACAGCCATGGTGGAAAATCTACAGGAAAATAGAGCAGTTGGAGGAATATTGAACATAAAGATGGACATAACAGCCATTGACTGAAACAGACATGTAGAAAAATGGTACCAGTTTTAGAAGATGGAGTGAAAACATGAAAGTCAGGAACTTGATCAAGCAAAACAAGAACTAAAAACCTGGAAGAATTTTGGTGTAAATGAGGAAATGCCTAACTTGAGTCAAGAGGCATTGTCAGTTCGATGGGCGTAACAGAAATGGAAAACAGTGATGGGAAAAAGAAAATTAAAGCACGGCTATTTGCCAGAGGTTTTGAGGAAAAAGAAGAAATCTGATCTCATTCTCCCGCTCTTAGCAAGGAAGTGTTGAGGTCCTTCGTTGGTATGTCTTCCAAAAGATGAGCAGAATTCAATTAATATACAATTTGGGCATGAAGGGTATCTCATTCCACCCGTTGAAGCTGGCTGTGATGATAATGTCCCTGTGGAAAATAAAAAAAATGTGTATATGGTCTTAATGATACCGCCAGAAAATGGTACCTCACAAGGAAGACCTTCCTGTTGAAGATGGGGTGTAATCAGTTGCAAACTGACCCTGCAATTCTACTGATGTTGCAAAGGAGATTTGTCTGGAATGTTTCTGATGCATCTAGATGGTTTCTTGTGGGGAGAAATAAAGACATTTGAAAGTCACTGCCCAAATCAGAAAATCATTTTTAGACATACTGGCCCGGATATTGTGCAGAACGACAATGGTATCAAACTCCATCAAAATGAATATTGTAAATCTCTGGAATCTACAAATGTAAGTGTCGAGAGAGGATTGAATAAGAATACGAACAGCAATGAAGAAGAAGAGGAGAAGTTTAGGAGCCTAGTGGGCCAACTAGGATGGTTATTATGTACTAATTCAAGACCTGACATTGGAACTTAGCTGTGAAATAAATACGCCTGAAGTAAAAGATCTGATTAAGGCAAATAAATATCTATGAAAAGCCTATACCTTTGAGAGCCATATGGATTTCTCAGGACTGGGTGACAGTTTTAAGTTTAAGTTCGTTGTGTACAGTGATGCTTTATGCCAGTCTCCCTGATCGATTTAGCAGTGCTGGGGGCTTTCTGATTTTCTTAGTGGGTGAAAATGGCAACGGTTGTCCTTTAAACTGGAATCATCAAAGAAAATATGAAGCAAAACAGCAAGCTGATTCAGAGGACATCCCGCTCCAAGATTCTACTACACAGAGACACCAGGAAAGAAACTAAAAGGGGACTCATCTCTGCGTCACCAACCCTCGCCCAAAGTACGTCCGGCCACTCTTCCATGGATTGTTTGTGGAAAACAGAAGCACAATAATGTAGGTGAGAAATATCGGATTAGTGAGACAGCTGGAGCTAAAACCTTTCTTGCTGCCACTCTACTTTTCTTAGATGATGTTTACATAAGAACGTGTGATTTGCAAGAAGAAACAACTGCTGTGTTTGGGGTAGATATTTATTACCACAAGCTCTGTCTCGAAGCGTATCTCCAAAGATATAGGAAACAGAGTAAGCAACATGTCAGGGCAACTAGGCAAAATAAAAGCAAAATCATCGAAAATGTTCAGCCAATACTTCAAGATATTCTGGATCGTGGCTGTGGTGTAGCTCTTAGTGAAATTCATGAGTACTGTAATCAGCAATATACAGAACAATGCCTTACAAATAAGGAAGTAGAATTATACCTGACAAACGTATTTGGTGACAACATCCAATTTTGTAAATCACCGCAAAAAAATCAAGCCCAGCTTGTTTGCTCATCAAATCTCACTCTTGATCAAGTGGCAAACAAACTACATTCAGTTGATTGCATCAAGGGAGCTGCAAAAATGATTAGACAGTCACTCTTGGAAACAGAGTTCAGCCTACATGATGAGTTTGGTGGTGCAAACCAGCTCGAAAAGTCGTGGCAAACAACTGCAATCCCACACCCATTGATTGAATTTTTGTGTGAGTTATTGCAACTGAATAAAGTTAATACACTCTCTTCCATTATACATAGGAACAGGAAAACAGATATACGAAGATACCTTTGGAAAAACAGAAACTGCATTAAAGTGCAGAGTCAGAGTCCTTCTTCAGGTATTATTTTACAACGTTCCAAAGGGGAAGAAAAAGACTCCTTTTCATTTAATGACAGGACATTCGATCCACGAGAAGTGTAAAAGCAGGCAGTTGATAACTTTATTCAATAAGGCTGGTTTGTCAGTAAGTTAAAATGAAATTATGAAATCTCGTCGTAACCTTGCTCAATATACCGCAAAAGAACCAGCTTCACTATACAGTAGGGGCTATGGCTAATGTTGACCCTGAAGAAGCAAGTCTTTCAGGTCTGCAGGCAACACACGATACTGTTATGGTCTTATTTCAAGAAGCTCCCGACAAAATTCCTCGTAAAGCAATTGGTCTGGCATTCATGCTATTATTACAGTATATCTACGGTAAATGTTCCAATATTGCCTTAAGGTTTTCTTCCAATATTGCCTTACCCAGTCACAGCACATGATAGTGTTTATTCGTGCATGAAGAACTTCCAAGGCCTCCTTTTACATCTCGATCAACAAGACTTACTAGTCGCTTGTGATGGGGGGGGGGGGGTGTTTTCCACGTAGCAGCAGAAATTCAGCTGCTGGCTACAAATGAATTCTCTGACCTGGTTATGTTGCTGGGATCCTTCCACATGACTAAAATACTACTTGCATGTACTGGGAAATATCTAATAGGTCGTGGGTTAGAAAACATCCTTATTGAAAACCATGCGTTTGGCGTGAAGGTAACAGAGGGTGTTTTGAAAGGCAGTAACTATGTGAGGTCTGTGAAAGGAATGTCCTTCCACTATTTCTAATTTTTGACAGAGTTAATTATTTGAGACGGGGTTCTCTCTTCTTTGAACAAATGCTCAATTTGGAGGCCCGTCACCCTGAAGTTTATGAACAATTTAAGAAAGGCCACTTTGCTGTTTGAAGAACGCAAGGAAAGTTCAGTGCTGTAGGTACTGACGTGGCCCTTGAACAAACGATAAACCGATCTCAGAAATCAAGTGGAGGAATCGTTGGCCAAACAAAAAGGAAAGAGTATATCACCAATTTCAGGAACTATGCATCAGCAAAAGCTTCCCCCTTCTTCAACTATATCTCGACCGCAATCAAGGATGCAGGAGAAAAAGCAAACTTTGTAAAATGCTATAAGAGATCATTTGTTGGCTCACAGGAAAGTTGGCATTGCAAACGAGAGAGGAATTATTGACATGGCACAAATTCTTACCCATGATATTTTACCATCATCCTTATTTGACGAGAACGGTGCACCTACCAAGACTACGAAATCTGCACTCATGTCCGAACTGACAAAGAAACTCGAACCTGAAGACAGCAGTTTCGAAGAAGATATTATGAAAACGACCATAATTATAGATGCTATGAATCAGTTTCGAAAGTTGCCACTTAAAAGTAAGAACACATTTGAAGACCTTCTGAAAACCTTGATAGCAATGGATGAGAAAATCTGCATCAGATATCATACCAATTCACACTCTTGTTGATAAGTTAGGTACTACTAAAGATGTTCTTTAGGCTGCTCGTTTTATTATGGGATCAGACGTGACAAGCAGAATAGGCGCTGAGCTTCCTGCCCTCACGGCTCAACCAGAGAAATACCGATATGAAAAGATGGCCCAATCCAAACTTCTAAATACACAAAATCTGCCTTGCACAAGCACTTCTTCGCAAGGTCACCTGAGACGATCATTTTACGTGATACGCACGTGCATCACAGTGCTTCACGTCGCTGAAACATTAGATCCATTGGAATTTGGATGCCGTTACCGAAAAAACAATGCTTTTTGCACGGCTTATTGTAAATGCAAAATATCTTGTGACAATCATCATCACTCGTAAATTTTGGTAAGAACTGTTATATTACAGCATATGCATTATAATCAGTTCTTTTATAAATTAATTTAAATTCAATGGTCACACCATTATGAATATATATTTGTACACAAATCTAATAAATATATATAATCTTATTAATTTCTGTTAATTTAAGCACGTTGTTGCTACCAAGGAAAACCAAGTTTTTATGAACTTTTGCATCAATCTATATTTAATTGTCACTAGAAATATGATTACTTGAATGTATATATGAATTTTGAACTGCTAATAATTCCTATTACAGTAAAAGCTTCGATTTTGCTATAAATCAGCAAATCCTATCAGACAGGACTATACTACTATAAAGTCAAGATTATATTGCATACATGGATACTGCTGTAAAATTTTGAAGATTTTGATCACTCATTTTCTAAATGAAAATAAAAGATAAAATAGAATTTCAATAATTACCACACACCCAAAACAATCTCAGATAAACAAAATGGTTTCAGACAATTAATACAATTGATAACTGAAAGAAATTTCATGGCCAGTTTCCAAATATGTAGTGAAAAGAAAACATGAGAAAAATTCTATAAGAGCTAATACCCGTAACTTTAAAAAACAAAAAGGGGTCATAGAAAGTTTATGACCGGTTTGCCAGGCGTCTACCCAAGATTTTTACCTTCCTTCAAGTGTGCCCTGAGGGGATCAGAAGAAAAACCTAGTCCACCTCAAAATTCCTAGGGGACCTATAGCCAGGGACTGTATTATAGCTGTCAAAATTAAGAGTCCAGTGTTACGGACATAAAAAGTTACTTTTGTCAATAAAAAAAAAAGGGAAGAACAGACTCTAGCATCTTTCAGCGTCCATGACAGCATTGCAAGATGAGAGAGAGAGAGAGAGAGAGAGAGAGAGAGAGAGAGAGAGAGAGAGAGAGAGAGAGAGAGAGAGAGAGAGAGAGAGAGAGAGATCACTACTTATGGAGAGTTGAAGAAGAAAGATGGAGAAGTCAGGTTCTTTGACACTGTGATGACGTCAGTCACACATATATATAATAATAATAATAATAATAATAATAATAATAATAATAATAATAATAATAATAATAATAATAATAATAATAATCTTGGAATTCCACATTCAGTTGAATTGAACTGAATATAGAATTTAGGCCAGAGGCCAAGAATCGCTGGAACCTGAGGTCTGCACAGGCCACCACTGGGTCGTGGTTAAAGTTTCATGGGCCGCGGCTCATTCAGCATTATACCGAAAAAACTTGTTTCCACTAGAAAATTCAAAGACCTTTCCTATAGCGGTGCCAGACGCACGATCAGGGCTAACTTTAGCCTTAAATCAAATTAAAAAGCTGAAGAAACGAATACAAGAAAACTGGTCGAATGAAAGTTAGTTGTCAGTCAGCCAGTCAGTCAAGCCATCCACTCTATCTGTCAGTCAGTCATCCAGTGTGTCAATCTGTCAGTCAGCCAGTCATCCAATCAGTCAGTCAGTCATCCAATATATCTGTCCGTCAGTCTGTCATCCAATATATCTGTCACTCAGTCAGTCAGTCATCCAATCTGCCATTCAGTCACAAGCCATACAATGCTTATGGAAATAACTCCTCTTCGTTAATGCTACTAGTAGTACATATACCGCTGCAAGCGGGACAGATATTGCTACTAGCATGGCATATACTGCTACTAGCAGGACAGATATTGCTACTAGTAGTACATATATTACTACTAGCAGGACAGATATTGCTACTAGTAGTACATATATTACTACTAGCAGGGCAGATATTGCTACTAGTAGTACATATATTACTACTAGCAGGATAGATATTGCTACTAGTAGTACATATCATGCTACTTGTATGGCAGATATTGCTACTAGTAGTGCATATACTGCTACTAGCAGACAGATATTGCTACTAGTAGGCATATACTGCTACTAGCAGGCAGACATTACTGCTAGTAGGGCATATACTGCTACTGGCATGGCAGGTATTGCTACTAGTAGGGCATATGCTGCTACTGGCAGGGCAGATATTGCTACTAGTAGGACATATACTGCTACTGGTGGTATGGTTAATGCAGCTAGTAAGATGGATACAGCTACTGGTGGGACAGTTAATGCTACTAGTAGGACAATTACTGCTACTCATGGAAAGTTACTGCTGCTACTAGTAAGACAGATAAAGCTACTTGTGGGACAGCTACTGCTGCTACTAGTAAGGCAGATAAAGCTACTAGTGGGACGGTTGCTGCTACTAGTATGGTACTTAATGCTGCTAGTAGGACATTTACTACTACTACTGGCAGGGCAGTTAATGCTACTAGTGGGACTTATACCACTACTATCAGGATGGTTACTGCTACTAGTAGCACAGATACTGCTACTAGTAGAGCAGTTAATGCTTTTAGTAGGACAGTTACTGCTACTAGTGGGATGGTTACTGGCACTAGCAACGGGAGATACTGCTACTAGTAGGGCAGTTAATGCTACTGGTAGGGGTTACCTAATAGTGGGATGTTACTGCTACTAGTAGGACAGTTACAACTACTAGCAGGGCAGTTAGTGCTACTAGCCGCTCTAACCCCTTTCGTTGCAGAAGGCTGCTTCGTCAATATGCAAATCAGGGATAGAGCATTGCCTCATTTCCCATTCACTCTTATCTATATATTTCTCCTGTTTCTGGGGGAAATGTCTTCTATCTATCTATTTATCTATATATACCTATCTATCTACCTATATACATATATAGATGAATGGATAGATAGGTATATATATAAATACATTATACATTCCGACAAAAAAAGGCTGTATTTTTGTTTCTAAGCCAAAAAATTGTTTTGTATGGGGCGGTTGGTTGGCCCCATGACGTGTGTGTGTGTGTGTGCATGTGTGTCTGTCACGCTAAAATAGTGCTTAGACTCTCTCTCTCTCATCAATTAGAAAGTCATTCAAATAACCTAAATAAGGTCTTGACTCTAATCATTTCCCACAGAGAGCCGTTTCGCCAAAGCTCTAAGAACATAATAGAGTTCAATATTCAGTTTATCTTTAATGCCTCTATATGCCATTCAATTTAATAGAGTCAGGCTCTTTTTGTTATTAAAGACAGGAGATTCCAAGTGTGATGTATTCCTCAATAATCACTGGTCACCTTTACCGCAAATTCTCTCATTTTAGTCCATTAAAACTGTTGATACTCTCAATTTTGGTTCATAAATATACTAAAATATATCCTAAGAGGCAGATGAATAATATCCTTCCATATAACCTTTGATTCAGTGGCCAAAATATGTCTATTAAATCTCTGGAGTTCAGAACACTGAGGCTAGAGGGCTGCAAATTGGCATGTTGGTCATCCACCCACCAATCATCAAACATACCAAATTGCAGCCCTCAAGCCTCAATAGTTTTCTGTACAGCGTACAATCAAGGCCACCCAAAATAGATCTATCCTTTGGTGGTCTCGGTATAATGCTGTGAGACGCGGCCCATCAAACTTTAACCACAACCCACTGGTGGCCTAACTTTAACCTTGAATAAAATGAAAACTGCTGAGGCTAGAGGGCTGCAATTTGGTATGTTTGGTGATTGGAGGGTGGGTGATCAACATGCCAATTTGCAGCCCTCTAGCCTCAATAGTTTTCAAGATCTGAGGGCGGACAGAAAAACTATCAGTATATTGTAGGATTGTGGCCGAATCCACTGATCATTACAAAATCTCCTTTTTTCAATATTTTCCTAATATTAACACCAACATTTTTCTAATATTTTTCTAATAACATCAATATTTTTCTAAAATATTAACTTCAATATTTTTCTAATATTAATACAATACTGCTTTGCAAAAAATTCTGACAGAATTTCTGTCAACAAGCATAACTTGATGACAAATTCTGACAATTTCTGCCAACAAGCATAACTTGGTGACAAATTCTGCCAGAATTTCTGCCAACAAGCATAACTTGATGACAAATTCTGCCAGGATTTCTGCCAACAAGCATAACTTGATGACAAATTCTGCAGGATTTCTGCCAACAAGCATAACTTGATGACAAATTCTACAGAATTTCTGCCAACAAGCATAACTTGATGACAAATTCTGCCAGGATTTCTGCCAACAAGCATAACTTGATGACAAATTCTACAGAATTTCTGCCAACAAGCATAACTTGATGACAAATTCTGCCAGGATTTCTGCCAACAAGCATAACTTGATGACAAATTCTGACAGAATTTCTGCCAACAAGCATAACTTGATGACAAATTCTGCCAGGATTTCTGCCAACAAGCATAACTTGATGACAAATTCTACAGAATTTCTGCCAACAAGCATAACTTGATGACAAATTCTGCCAGGATTTCTGCCAACAAGCATAACTTGATGACAAATTCTACAGAATTTCTGCCAACAAGCATAACTTGATGACAAATTCTGCCAGGATTTCTGCCAACAAGCATAACTTGATGACAAATTCTGACAGAATTTCTGCCAACAAGCATAACTTGATGACAAATTCTGACAGAATTTCTGCCAACAAGCATAACTTGATGACAAATTCTGACAAAATTTCTGCCAACAAGCATAACTTGATGACAAATTCTGACAAAATTTCTGCCAACAAGCATAACTTGATGACAAATTCTGACAAAATTTCTGCCAACAAGCAGAACTTGATGACAAATTCTGCCAGAATTTCTGCCAACAAGCAGAACTTGATGACAAATTCTGACAAAATTTCTGCCAACAAGCATAACTTGATGACAAATTCTGACAAAATTTCTGCCAACAAGCACAACTTGATGACAAATTCTGCCAGAATTTCTGCCAACAAGCACAACTTGATGACAAATCCTACAACAGAAATTTAGAGGCTTCACAAAGACCATTAGGTCGAATGTCTGGATCCACTCATACTCTAAAACACCTGAATGTAAGGCAACGTTCAAGAAGCTGGACAGCTATACATGAGGGAGATGACCAAACATGACAGATGTAGTTTACAGGGCAGAAAGCAATGCAGCAGGCTTCAGTATCACCTACAGTGTGCCACGCCACTATTCATATGAAACAGCATTAAATGAAACGACCTCAAACAATCATCCAGACTGACTTTTTCCAGAAGTACGACACTTCTGCTTCCAAGTCCTGGACAAAGAACATGTCTAAGACATAATTATCTTCCTGTCTAATTTCCTTCAAATATTGTAAGTCATTTGCTACTACAAAAAGACAACAGCCTTAACTGGCTTTTAGTGCTTTCATTTCCCCATAATCCACAAATGAATCATTTGTTTTTGTAGTATCATTATTATTCATAATGGTTCTTGCAGAAGTTATTACCATTCATATTCCATAAGTCATAACTCGTGACATTCTTGCAAATGTTAAATTTCAGGACAAGCCAATACCTACTCCATTCAGGGTCCATGTCAGCAGAAGAGGGGATTGAACGGAAGACGGTTCCTGTGTTTCCTCGACCAGAAATGTGCCAATCAATTACACGTCCCTGCAAAATAAATATTAAAGTTCATGAAAGTGTATGATGATAATTATGGTGATAAAGTTTAACAAGATTACTAAGTTACATTTAGAGCCTCTGAGAGAGCTTTCCTAAAGGGACTGGTACCTAATGAAGTGCATACTGTTTTATTATTATTATTATTATCACATTATATTATTCAGAAAACAAAACCTATTCATATGGAACAAGAAGCCCACCAAAGGGGCCATTGACTTGAAATTCAAGCTTCCAATTATTATTATTTTTATTGTTATTATTATTATTCAATTGATGAAGAACCCTATTCATACAGAATAGGCCCACCAAAGGGGCCACTGACTTGAAATTCCAGAAGCATCCAAAGAATATTAAGGTGTCCATTAGGAAGAAGTAAGAGGAGGTACAGTAAAGGGAAATACAAGCCCACTTACTCTTCAGAAAGACACGTATGGACCCAGATGGGGGCGACAGATAAGACTATACAAAAACTCAACGACTCTCAGGCAGATCAACTGCAAAGGAAAATCCTAAGCCTTCAAGGAACAGAGAAACAGAACCTGTTCAAAAACATAACATTAAAAATGTGTGCCCTGTCAGACATTGGTCAAGTTCCTCACTTCACATCACACAAACAAATAATAATAATGGTGTTTGAATGCAAGAACCATTGCAATGGGGACACAGATTCGAGAAGCCCTTCCGAGCAGGACTGAAATGTCCACAGCAGAAGAGATTTTCTGAAAAGAAAATCCTGGTCTGAATTTAGCAGATCAAAATGGACACAATCTTATTGTTATCTGACCTCAGTTGGATCTACTCTTCTTCAGGAAAGAGATCGCCACAAACTCCGTAAATCAGGTTTGAACGAAACTCGAAAGGGCGTTCGTACCTAACATAATCAAACAAAAAAGCCCTGTCATGGGAAAAGTCAAAAGGACGAACCTGGTATATCTTGAACGTACGAGAAAAGGAAAACGGAAATTAGGTTACGAGTAATGTTTTCTCACTGCATATCTGACATAATAATTCTTTTTGTCATGTTATGGAAGTTGTGATTTTTTTATAAGCTTTGATGTGCTTGGTACTCTCATAACTTTAATACAAAAATTAGATTATTACGTGAAAGGGTAATTCGTAAAACTGTATTTCATACATAAAATTCATTGCCACTTCTTAGCACACCTTGAGCCTAAGAATAAAGTTCTATCTAGAGCAATGATCTAAACTCAGTTTCCTTAAGGAAAAGCCTTTTAAATTAAAGTTCTGATATAACACTAAAAGCTCACAAAACAAGCCACAAATCTTGTATTAACCCTAGATAGGTAAACAGGTCCCATAGGGGGGGCAATGCACCTGCGCAGAACAGCATTTTTTGTAATAACACGAGGGACATTGGTGTTTGCCAGGCCCTTGAGGTGCACAGCTTTAGTTCTCAGTTACTGAGAAGTTCAAAACAGATATTCAGATGTTCTATAATGCTACCAAGGGAGGCGTACAGTAGATGCTTTTGACCAGCTGTGCAACAAGACTTCCTGCATCAGGAGTATGCAAAGATGGCCTTTGTGCCTTTTCTTCAATGTTGTCAACCTCTCTTACAGTAATGCTTACATCCTGCATCAAGCACGGACTTCGGCATGGAGCTGGCTGATCGACTGAATAGACAGCGGTCTCTTTCTAGGCTACAATCCAACACCTTGCCTCCGGGAACTCAGGCATCTGATTTGCCCTGCCTATAAAGTAGAGGCAGCCATCGACCCTGTGAGCTCTGGAGTTGAAGAAGTTGCAGCAGGCCCCAAGAAGAGGAACCAGTGTCACCTGTGTCCACGGGCCTCAAGCAAAAAATCAAGGGTCACCTGCGTAAAGTGCAAGAACTGTACCTGCACTGACCACTGCTGTATCATCTGTGATTGCTGTAAATAATAATGATGTAGGAACAAAATACATTGTTACTCAATTCGGGAACTTATATTTTGTATTCACAAACAATCTGGTGATCATATGTTGACTTTTGACTAAGACTTGGTAAATACCATAGGTCCGTCAAAAATCAGAGGGCCCCTTTTAGAGTGACAAAACTCAAATGGCCCCCTCATAAGAAATTCTTTTTAAATTAATTTTTGACC
>JANJGK010004429.1:2500-42500 GCA_039081455.1 Macrobrachium rosenbergii
GTGGATGGAGAGATTGCAGTTCCAAGTTACAAGCACAAAGGGCTACGTAGCCTTAAAGTGAGAAAGTACAGGTACCAAGGGCTACGTACCCTTTGAAATTTCGAGTAAATAACAGCGAAGCAATTTGATTTCAGGTGGGTATGGGTAATTAATGGAATTATTGCCATAATTATGGTAATTAGTGGTAGACATCAAATAGAAGCTTGATAATACCCTCTTCTTTTCCATCATGATGATGATGATGATGATCTTTTCTTTCATGATTCAAGTATTGCAGTTTCTTTCAGAGCAATATTCAGTCGATTTTGCTTAGATTTTAGATTTCTGCTTTAATCAGTTCCCCTTTTTTCCTTTAAAAAAGTATTTTCTTTGTGGTGGGACCTCATAATTCAGTGCAGGAAATATTTTTGTGACCTTTAAAGTAAAGTAACTTTGTGTTTTTCTTTTCTCTTACTTTGATCGTTTGTATAATTGCTTTTATTTATTTATTTTTTTTTATTTTCATGTACAGTTGTTTGTATGGGAGTTGGAGTGTTAAGCTGTTTCACAAGTCAGCAAGTTCTTGGGTCTGACTGGCTGTAAAGGACTGCTCTTTCTGCCTGAGGTTAGTTGTTATGCAGGTACAGTACTACTTTGCCTACAATCAGAGAGAAAATTGATGAAGAAATCGAAAGTTTGATAGAAAAAGGGTTGCTGAAACTAGTTAAAAACCCTACCCATGGGGGTGTCTGATACCACTAATGGCCGTAGAGCAGGTTAATAAGAGCAATGCGCAACCAATATTAGATTTCTGAGAACTTAGTGATTACGTGGAATATCACCCTGGTGTTGATGTTGCAGTCTGTGGCGATGCTATGCGTTGTTGGCGGCCGATTCCAGAGTCATTACAGCTAATTGATCTGAAGTCTGCTTATCTTTAGATCAGAGTTGACAGTAGTTTATGGACATATCAGCAGGTGTCATGTAAGGGCAAGCTATGGTATTTGACAAGATTAGGTTTTGAGTTAAATTGCACTCCTAAAATAATGACGAAGGTCTTGAAAGAGGTCCTGTCAACAGATGAGAAAGTGTGTCGTGGTACAGATAGTATATAGATGATGATATTGTAAATAAAAAATATAGTTTCTGTAGAAGAGGTGATTTCTCATCTGTGTAAGTTTGGGCTAGAAGCAAAGATTCTGGAGTCACTGGATGGTGGATGTGTGTTGGGACTGTCTCTTCATCGTGGTACTATTGGAAAACTGAAGTTTAGATGTGGCAATCTGATCCCTTTAGTGAACAGTGAGAAATTGTCAAGCAGAAATTTGTATTCTATTTGTGGTAAGGTAGTGGGGCATTATCCAGTCTGTGGATGGCTTCGTGTGGTGTGTAGTTATGTGAAGAGAATAGGTGAAGGTTATGCTTGGGATGATAGGATTGGAGGCAAGGCTATGTCATTGGTGGAGGAATTGGTCAAAAGGGTGCAGGAAGATGACCCTGTTTGCGGGTATTGGTCTGTTCCTGGTGTTAAAGTTGGCAAAATCTGGTATGATGCTACTAACCTAGCTTTAGGTGTTGGCTTTGGAGAGGAATGGAGTGATTGCTGAGGATGGGGGATGGTTTTGTAAGCCAGCCGATGTAGCTCGCATCAATGTTGCTGAATTATTTGTGGTGGTATAAGGAATAAATTTAGCAATGAAATGGGATCTTGAGTCTGTTGAGAAGATAACAGATTCAGCAACCGTATCGAGTTGGTTGCATGGAGTCTTTACAGTATATTTTAGGGTGAAGGTTTCTGGTATGTCAGAGATGTTGGTGGAATGCCTATTGTCTTTGATAAAAGATATAATTGATGAGTATGAGTTGGATGTCACTGTGACATTGGTAAAATCTTGTCAGAACAAATCTGATGGACTAACCAGAGTGAGAAAGGGGTGGCTTTGTAGTGAGTTTCAGGTGTCCATGTGTGCAGTGAGTTTGAGCAAGTTGCACGATAGGCATCCCTTGGGTGTTGATAGATCATTTTATTTAGCACAATTAGTTGATCCTGAAGTTGAAGAGACGTGATGTGGAGAAAAGCGTTCGTGCGCTTTTGTAGTGCAGGTCGATTGATCCAGTTCCTGTTAAGCATGATCCTGGTGAGTTCAGTGTAGAGAAAAATTGGTGTAGATTAGCAATGAATGTGACACATTACAAAGGAAGGAGCTTTTTGACAGTAGTGGACTGTGGGCTAAGTAGATGTGCTGTTTGGAGAGAGATTGGGTCAGAAAATGCCAGAGATAAATGTTCAGATTTTGTGCAAATACTCGTATGTCAGGAGAGAGGGCCTCCTTGCAGAAAAATGGTGTTTGCTCTGAGAGTGCCCCATTTAACATGTTATTTAACTATACTTGGAGACATCCAGAGGTGCGGAACAAGATTGATATAGAATGGCTGAGTCTGCTGTATAAGTTGGTGATGAAGTTTTCCTGAAGCATCCTAATGCAAAGTTCACTTAGTGTTGAGAAATTGGGTGGGGGCTGTGATGAAGATGATGAGATGAAGAGGGATTCAGATGGTTCGACAGGAGTGGCGTCCTGTGTGGATGTGAGATTATGTGAGGTTATTGATGTGGAAATCATGGCATGGCGGGGGGGGGGGGGGGACGTGTGGCAGCAGTCACAATTGCTTGAGGTGAGTGGTCAATTTTTCTTTTTAAGCACACGTTGTGAAATAGCACCCCTTTTTGTAAGTACGATTGTGAAAAAGGTTTCATTTTGTGAGATAGACACACCCCTTTTGTAAGTAAGTTTGTGAATTAGGTTTCATTTTGTGAGATAGACACATCCCTTTTGTAAGTAAGTTTGTGAATTAGGTTTAATGTTGGGAAATAGACGCCCCCTTTTGATATATCAGTAGACCTGTACAAATCCAACATCGTCTCTCTTTGCAGGAAAGGTTTTTCCTGAAATGTAAGCTTTTTAACGTGTTCACACCACTTGGTCATTCTGTCCTAACAGGATATTCAAGCAGAAATATAGTTTGTATTTGTAGTTTATGGCCCTATTGGTTTTTCTGCTATGCTGACACACGTTTGGTGAACTTCATTTTGACGTAATATTTTTACTTTCAGATTTGAGAAAGTGTCCCACAGATGAATTCAGAATTGCTAAGGTACTTTTCACCATATCTCGATGTTGTGGATTTGTCGGACTTGAGGAACTTTTCAAAGGGGCACTTTACTGCCAACGAGGCCTTAGTAAGTAACAAGGTTTCTGCTACACCAGTCAGAAGTCTGTCAAAGTATAATAGTAAAAAAACTCAAACCTAATATTTAAATTCAATTTCGTGTGACACCAACTTAAACCTAAGCATATATATATATATATATATATATATATATATATATATATATATATATATATATATATATATATATATATATATATGTGTGTGTGTATGTATATATATATGTATATATATATATATGTATAGAAAATTATTGATCCTATCTTTTTCCTTTTTTGGTATATTCTGATGGCCTTCAAATCCACCTTAACCTTAATGCCTTAACCTATCTTGATGCTAAGCAACCTTATTTTAAAGATTTTTTTTTTTTTACAATACAGTACTTATTTTACACAGGAAAAATATTAATCCTATCTTTTTCCTTTTATGTAGATTCTGAGGGCCTTCAAATCCTTAACCTTAACACTTTACCCTATCTATCTTAATGCTAAGCAATCCTGTTTTAA
This sequence comes from Macrobrachium rosenbergii, assembly GCA_039081455.1. Lineage (NCBI taxonomy): Eukaryota > Metazoa > Arthropoda > Malacostraca > Decapoda > Palaemonidae > Macrobrachium > Macrobrachium rosenbergii. The sequence goes on from JANJGK010004429.1 coordinate 6,214, forward strand.
AAAGTTTTTTTCACAATACTTATCTGACACACAGAAAAACATTAATCCTATCTTTTTCCTTTCATGTAGTTTTTCCAGTATGCAGATTTTTCCTCCAAAGAAAGCACTTTCTGACCAATCGTTGGAGAGAGGAAATATTTGGTGACAGTCAGTCGATTCAGGAATCTGATGTATGTTCATGAAGTACACCCTTTTGTAAGTGGGGAATTTATGCTTGGATCAACGCCACTGGCATTAAATGAGGACGCGGACGAAGCTTACAAAGTTGTAGCTATTATGATTAGACCAATATAAAGCTTTAGTTGGTAGTAATTCAAACATTTTGTGTCATATTTGGTTTCAGCCAGGTGTCTAACCCTTGGGTATTATTAGATGAACGCCCCTTACCTAGTTCCTAATTTTACAGTATGAAATTTAAATGACATTTGATTGTAGTCAACAGTATAAATATCAGAGAAATTTTGTTTATTGTCTAGGTTCTCGAGTTGCTGAGGTTACAATGAATTTACTGTGTATTACTAGATGAGATGATAATAGTTTCACTTTAGAGCAAACCGTTTTGAGCCATCTCTTCCAGGGCTAAGGATTTTAATTCGAATTATTCACCAAGAATTAGTTCAAGACTTTTGACACTTTTAAATTCTCTCTCTCTCTCTCTCTCTCTCTCTCTCTCTCTCTCTCTCTCTCTCTCTCTCTCTCTCTCTCTCTCTCTCTCTCTCAAAATCAAGAACTTCCATTTTGGTTAAGGGGGCCAATTTAAGGTTCCTTGCAGTGCCCCTTCTTGATGTGTTGGTGAAAATTATAGCCTGCTTCAGTGCCTTCAGCATTAATCCACCTAATTGCCTAAGTTCCCCACTTGTCCAGGAACTCTCGGTCCTGCCAGTCGCTACAACGAAGTCCTTGTCAGGGTCCCAAACACCTGATGATGTAGGAACAAGACTGTTGTTTATTTGAAACATTTTTTCAGCCACCTCAGACCCGTTTCCAACACTCAGTCTTATTCCTCTGTAGCTGGTCTCTTTCAGACAGTAGTTGAATAGCACCTGAAATTAGTTCGTATCCTGAGTTAATTTGAAAGGGAAGTATGCTGTATGTTGTAGATTACAGACATGGCATTGAATACTAAAGCTGTGTTTGTTTTCCAGGTAAATAGGATGAAAAGGACCACATAAACATCAAGACTAACCACCCATTGATGGCCATCGTACATGACAATACTGTACTTGCATACTGCCTCAAGAATTGCTCCGTTTTGCCACTTTCCTGGAAGACAACAGCTCGTTCTACAATGCCAACTCCATATATTATATATCTCTGATGTAATAGCTATTTGATTACTCTCAAATCAGCATTCTAGCTTGTTAAAAATCAAATGTCTCAACGTAACAAAGAAGAGGTTTTAATTTAAAGAAGTAAATTGGCATCTGCTGCCATTGAACTAATACAAAAAGACTACAGGTACGAAGGATTGTACAGCTGGTACATTGCATATAGCAACTTTTGCTTTTTTTTTGAAGAGAACGACGAGTATCAGTTTAGTTTGAAGGAGCTTTCAGGTTTTTCTGTCAAAATAAATATTGTGTTTGTGTTTTGTAAAAGTCCAAAATCAAGGAGGTAAAGAAATGGGTAAAAGTAGAGGTAAGCGAGAAAGAGAGTTGGTAAATGTTTCCCGATTTGGAAATAACTTGATTATGTTTTGGCCAAGTTTTCTTGTTAATTTTCGGCTTTTCTGTATACCATTGATGTCCTTGTTTGTTTATTCTAAGGCCTGGCAAAACAAAGCCATCGTTGCTCACTGTCAGCTGTCTTTCTTACAAGACTTGTTTCTTGTGACTGTTTTCCAATCAGTGATCATTCCTACTTCAGCAGGAACACCCAGTTGCATCCTTTCATAGCCGTAGCATTTCTGCTTTCTCAGGTGGCTTTTGTTAGTCTTTGGCCTTTCTATATTCCATTCCGTTCCATTCCACCATTCTCTTGTTTTACTTGGCAGATCAGCTCGCTTTCATTTGACAGCATTTTTGACTGTCTAATTTGGAGCTCTTTGGAAACTTCACCACATTGACTTGGATGGTTATACAGTAGCTATGATGTAACTGCAATCTTGTAAGTTAGGTCTTCACTTGTATTGCGTTCTCTTTAAGGTCCTGTAGACATTAAAGCTTCCTTGTATTTTTTAAGTGATTTGTATCTTTACAACGTCTATGCCTAAAAGTGTAGCTTCTTTATTTTTTTTTGCAGAATATTGGTTTTTAAGCTTGTCAATTTTTGTTAGTTCTTTTGGATTTGGCTACAATCATAGTCGAAGACTAAATCCTTTCGGATGCCTTGACATTCATTTTTGTGCCTGTGTTTTTGATACTTGGTTTCATAACCTCTTTATAGAGTCCTTTTGAAGGAAAGAAGCATCCCAGCTGAACAAGGTTCGAGTTCCAGTGGTTAGGACCATTTTCCTGATAATCTTTTTCCTACTGTTCCCGTCACAAAATAGCTAGCAATGATGATGAACTTTCCAGTGGACCATTAGAGCCACGGTTTTCTTTAGCCCATTGACTCAGGGTCTTTGAATTTGCTATGCTAGCTTTCTGCTGTCCAGGAACTTGTTGAACTGGGTAGATAGTGCCTCTTTGTTATCCCGTTTAATGTCGTGTACTTGGCTGATTGTGGATATGTTGTCTTTTCTGAATCCATTTATTGTTTGCAGATTTTATTTTCCATTTTTTGTCTTCTCTTAGTTTTGTAATGCTTAGAGTATATGGAAAGTGTGTCTTGCCTTGGAAGTCTGTGGCCTTTTAGGTAATATGTTCTGTAAGAAAGTTCTGTCAGGTGGTGATAATTGTGAAATCAAGCACTCACTTCCCAGTGTTTAGCTTGGACAAGTGCAGATCTCTTTTGAATGGCCAAGTTATTTTGTGTTCCATCATTCATGAGAGTACGGGTCCTTGGTCTTGACATTTCAATCTTCTTTTAACGTACTTGTTTTCCCATTTGTGCATTTCAATATAGTACCACAAAACTGCCACTGTACTCCTCTGTATCATGCAGTGTTCCATCCAGTGAACTTTGTCCTATGTTAGATTTTGGGTGTTTAAAATACCCATATACTTTTCTGGTTATGTGAAGAGTGCTGTCAGTACCTAGGGTTGTAACTACTTATCTCTACACAAGAGGATTCAGGAAGCATTTTAAGTGTTCTCTGTTCGTGCTTTCATGGAGCAACAGGGTCGAAGTATTTACAAACGAATTGGTCTGATTGCAGAGGTTTTTGTAGCAAGCAATGGTCTGAGTTTGTTAAAAAGGAAGTTTTTGCACATCTGTGGTGAAAGGCTATACTTTGTGTCTTCTACTAAAGCGTGGAGTACACAGCCAGATCTTCAAGGGTGGCCTGAATTTCACCCTGCTATCTAATGCTGGACCATCCTACATTCTTCATTGGTCTTAGTAACCAATTATAACCTTGCCAGGAGGACTTATTTAAAGGCACGTAACCTTTGATTACGAGTTTTATGACCCACACATTGCTGTAGGTATGGACTCACTTTCTTAACCAAAGTCCTTGCTTCACGCTTGCCAAGATTTGTGTACTGTTATGAGGGATGGCTATATGATACCATTAACTGCCCTATTTTGTGCCAAACTGTCCTTAGGTCTTTTTGTCAAGGAATTTCAGGCAAATATATTGACTCCAAGCAGATCGGTTGTTAAATCCATTCCTTCCAATGCTGTTAGAGAAGTATCAGACTGTATACATTTTGTAGTGTCAGGATTGTTTTGCATTTATCATTGTGAAACCAGTTTTTTTTTGAGAATCTGCTTCATATTGAGGTTGTTTTCCAGAACTAAACTGGCAGGCTATTGAGACAAAAACCTTTATTACACGCTGTCCTTTGAAACCTCATTTTAGGTAATGATGGTGACACCATTGTCTAACTCTGCCAGGTCTTAATCTGGTCCCATGTACATCACCAACTGGAACCTCAATGTGCATATGTTTAGTGATGTTGGCTAAACAGGTACTACACATTCCTGGCTGGTTTGTTTCTGAATGCTGTTGGCATACTTTCAGATATAACCTTTGTTTAACACTAGTTTTGTTGAAGTTGCCCCAGTTCTTCCTAACGGGAGTACTACACCTCTTTTCTCGCAAGCTAAGTCACAGGTGAAACTTTCCTTTCAATCACCTTTCAGAAATAACTACTTTCTCGTCTTATGACAAAGTGTGGATCTCTCGCTGGTGGAAGTTTAGAGGCTTTTTAGTCTCGAGGTCTGTTGGGAATCGAGTGGCTATGATTTGTTGGTCAGATTAGCAGAGAAAAAAAGACATTTGTGAAGGTATGTGGTTCGTGTAATTTTGAAACTTGGTTAGCTCGTCACTCTTCATCATTCTGGTGCTGTGTAAGATTTTATGGGATATTAATAAGTGTTCTCTGGTAAAGTATCAATATCTCTAAGGTGTAAGTCAGTTGAAAGGTTACCTAAAGGTATAAAAAGAATGAGTTAAATCTTTTATAAAGTATTCAGAGCTCCTAAGAAAGAAGAGGGCCAGAAATTAGCTATATGCACTTAGAAATCTAAGGTAAAAAAAGATTTGAGAAAACCATATTGAAGATTATCACCAAGTTACAGGTTAACCGGAAGATTTTAAATGGTAAAGGTTGGCTCAATGGAGAGCGACGTATAGGTGATGTAATAAACAGGTGACGTCATAAATTTGTGACGTCATCGTGCAGTATAGCTATGCAGGATAAGCCCTTTCACATGACGTCATAGGTAATGAGCTGTAAAATGCAGGTGACAGGACTGTGACGTCATCATTCAAAGTAGCCAATTGAAGGATAAGTCCTTTCACGTGATGTCGGACAGCTGTAAAATGGATGAGATTATGACTTCATCATTCAAACTATAGCCAATTGAAGGATAAACCTTTTACATGACGTCATAGGTGATGGAGACGACTTACAGATTACATGAAATAGATTGGTGACGTCACCATGCACAGTGCCAGTAAGAAATCCTTTTGAGATGAAGTCGTAAGTGATGACGTCACAGGTGGCGTCATAGAATTATGACGTCACCATTTGGAAGTATATCTGATCCTTTTGACGTCATAGATAATGGTGACGTCACCTTGCAGTATGGCCAATAAGTAATCCTTTTGACGTTATAGGTAGTGGTGACGTCATGCCATGTAGACCTATGTGACGTCATAGGTGATGGTGACGTCACCATGCAGGTGAACTATTCCTGTATCAACAATGTACAATATAGAGAGGAAATAAAAGCAGAAGGTATTAAACGCTCTTTTATTCAAATCCACCAAAAATAACTTCATGTTTGGGAGAGATTAATCGTGATAATAAAAAATTCAATTTTTTTTTTTTATTTCCTTGGAGTCAGCACTGCAATGCCCCGAAGGAGGGAATGCCCCCAGCAGGAGGCATACAGCCAGTCGGTTACCAACTTTGAAGTCGACCCAAAGGGCTTAAGTTTTCTAAGCCGACAGCTGATTGCTGAGATGGGCAGAGCTTTAAACACTTCCCTTGTGCTGCCTCAGATATGTCTCAATTTCCTGCGCCACAAATGAGAATGTTAAACCAGTCAAACGTCAAAGGAGAACTCTTATGTACAAGAAGTCCAAGATGGGTCCGGTCAAGTTACCACTGAGACAAGCCTAGGCTTACGTTCACTCTCATGGCCGGAGTTTGGTACTTGGGCAAATGCTTGTTTGACCTGTGGTGTCTAATGAAACGTGGCGTGAAAACCTGTAGACTTAAACCACCAGAATTTCGTCCCGAGGCATAATGGCCCACCCAAAATTTTTCCTAAGAGTCCAGTTCCTCTGTGGATAACTCGCAATGGAATCTACGGAGTGTAAACACATTTTGTCATTCTGCTTTCCGTTTTCGTTGAGAGTCTATAAGATAAGAGTTTCTCTCGTGTCTTCTTGTAAGAAAGTGGGTCTGTTGTATGATTTAAACCTCTTAGAAAACAGGGGAACAGTAAGCAAAAGACGGTAGACGAAGATAGATATATCTCGAGAGTATTAGCCATCTGACATTGACTTCGTACCTGACAGAATTCTTGACTTTGAGAGCTGTAGCAGATAATTTACTTGTAAATATTAATTGATACGGCCATTTCATCCTCATTTTCAGGTATATTTACATATAAAACTGACTTCATTCTCTTCAAATACCTATTTGACTAAAATAATTGAGTATATTTCAATGGTCTCACACAGCCTGTTAACCTAGCATCTTCCAGCATTCTGACGTCAAACGATATCAAAATGCCAATACTGATAGTAAAATTGAAGTCTAATCATGATTATGAATATGGGAGACAAATTTTTCAAATTAGTTGAACATTACTAAACTTATCCCTAGTCATTTAATCCTTTTATCATTAGATTTCGACCCTACACATACCTTTGCATGACTAGCTTTTCCATATAAATTTGATACAATGCGTTTAATTATAACTTGTAAAACACCAAGTTCCAGATTGGAGAGATTTTTTCAAGAGGAACGTACACATTAAATAACTTTTATATATATTTTTACAGCATTTGTTGCTGATTAGTTTCAATATATCTTCAAAATCACACGCTTGCTGCATTATCGTATTTTATCGAAGTGTTTACTTTACGTTTTTAATAAAAAAATTGCTGTCTCTAAAGTTATTTCAATTGTATTTTTTTTAGATTTAGTCTGTTAACAAGACATGCACCAAAATACTGTTATTCTGAACTAAATTTCTTAATTTGGTGCTTTTTTTCAGTTTACATGATATTTTTGTCTACAAGCTTTAATTTCGAAGTATGGCATAATCATTTATATTCTCAGATGTCTCTCTGGGCAAGAAAATTACAGGAATTTCACAAATAAACCAAGGAAAAACTAATGAACTTTATTTTTATATTACAAGTCATCCTCCAGTCTTTTGTTACAACAAAAGCAATCAATTACACCAAGCCACATACAGTCCCCACAAAAGCAGACATGTGACCCAAACCCCTTCGGTGGAACAAGTGTGCCTTGAGGCACCCCCCCCCTCCCAAAAACCACCAATACGTCTTATAGGCCTAATGACACCATTCAATGTAAGTGATTGAGTCGGGTAAATGGTCGGAGACGTGCAAAGCTAATATCCTCCTGCCCCGATCTTCCTCCCCCAGCAGGACAGCAGGTCGGACTAACGTCAGCCTTCACCGTACACGTGGACCACCAGGCCAATTTAGGTTTTGTGTGATACTCCTTGCAAAAGTCCATCTCATAGCCGGGTGATTAGGGAGGAATGCCCAGGACTCGATTGGAACATTCCTTGGGGTGTTTTGAAGTTAGGATGTCTTTCCAAATGTTTCGGATTCGTTTTTTTACAAGCCTTTGAAAGGAAGTTTTGTACTGATCATCTGAACAGCTCATGAATCCTAAGGAGCATTTTAAGCCAATAAGTCATGAATCCTATGAAGCATTTTAAGCCAATAACTCATGAGTCCTAAGCAGCATTTTAAGTCAATAACTCATGAATCCTAAGAAGCATTTTAAGCCAATAACTCATGAATACTATGAAGCATTTTAAGCTAGTAATTCATGAATCCTAAGCAGAATTTTAAGCCAATAACTCGTGAATCCTAAGCAGCATTTTACGCTAATAACTCAAGAATCCTTAGAAGCATTTTAAGCCAATAACTCATGAATCCTATGAAGCATTTTAATCCAGTAACTCATGAATTCTATGAAGCATTTTAAACCAATAACTCATGAATCCTAGGCAGCATTTTAAGCCAATAACTCATGAATCCTAAGAAGCATTTTAAGCCAATAACTCATGAATCCTAAGGAGCATTTTAAGCCAATAACTCATGCATCCTAAGAAGCATTTTAAGCCAATAACTCATGAATGCTAAGGAACATTTTAAGCCTACAACTCATGAATCCTAAGAAGCATTTTAAGCTAATAAATCATGAATCCTAAAAAGTATTTTAAGCCAATAACTCATGAATGCTAAGGAACATTTTAAGCCTACAACTCATGAATCCTGTGAAGCATTTTAAGCTAATAACTCATGAATCCTAAAAAGTATTTTAAGCCAATAACTCATGAATCGTAAGGAACATTTTGAGCCTATAACTCATGAATCCTAAGAAGCATTTTAAGCCAATAACTCATGACTCCTACGGAGCATTTTAAGCCAATAACTCATGAATCCTATAAAGCACTTTAAGCCAGTAACTCATGACTCCTAAGAGGCATTTTAAGCCAATAACTCATGAATCCTAAGAAGCATTTTAAGCTAATAAATCAAGAATCCTTAGAAGCATTTTAAGCCAGTAACTCATGAATCCTAGGAAGCATTTTAAGCCAATAACTCATGAATCCTGTGAAGCATTTTAAGCTAATAACTCATGAATTCTAAGATGCATATGAACCAATAACTCATGAACCCTAAGAAGAATTTTAATCCATTAACTTATGTATTCTATGGATAACTCAACAGACATTCTAATCCCAAACTATTAGAACTCTTGGAAGAAAAATCACAGGCCAGCAGACGTTCCTTGCAAAAATCACTAGAAAAGTTACTTCACAGCCAAAAACATATCTAATGGAAACTTTTTAGCTAAGGGAACAGCAAGCTAACAGACTTTCTAACCAAAAAAATGTGCAAACAGACTTTTAGTTAAAATATCCAAAATAACTGACTTTCTATCTCAAAAAAGTTGCAGACTGAGAGACTTCTAAGGCCAGAAGGAAAATTAAAAACTGATAGTTTCTAGCAAATATAGTGACTTAAAGACTATCAGTAACATTAGAAGTCCACAAACTAATGGGCTTTCAAGCACAAACAAAATCAGACTTCTTGAAAGCCAAATCTATGCCAACAGACTTAACAGGCTTTCAAGCACAAACAAAATCAGACTTCTTGAAAGCCAAATCTATGCCAACAGACTTAACAGGCTTTCAAGCACAAACAAAATCAGACTTCTTGAAAGCCAAATCTATGCCAACAGACTTAACAGGCTTTCAAGCACAAACAAAATCAGACTTCTTGAAAGCCAAATCTATGCCAACAGACTTAACAGGCTTTCAAGCACAAACAAAATCAGACTTCTTGAAAGCCAAATCTATGCCAACAGACTTAACAGGCTTTCAAGCACAAACAAAATCAGACTTCTTGAAAGCCAAATCTATGCCAACAGACTTAACAGGCTTTCAAGCACAAACAAAATCAGACTTCTTGAAAGCCAAATCTATGCCAACAGACTTAACAGGCTTTCAAGCACAAACAAAATCAGACTTCTTGAAAGCCATATCTATGCCAACAGACTTAACAGGCTTTGAAGCACAAACAAAATCAGACTTCTTGAAAGCCAAATCTATGCCAACAGACTTAGTGAGGGCAAGACCATGAAGTTGACAGACTTCCTGAAGGCACAACAGTCCCAAAGTATGTAACAGACTTTATGAGCTCAAAACCATCAAGTTGGCAGACTTCCTGAAGGCAAAACAACCTCAGACTAACAGACTTCCTGAAGGCAAAACAACCTCAGACTAACAGACTTCCTGAAGGCAAAACAACCCCAGACTAACAGACTCCCTGAAGACAAAACAACCCCAGACTAACAGACTTCGTGAGGTCAAAACCATCACGTTGACAGACTTTCTGAAGGCAAAACCACCCAAGAATGACAGACAACATAAAAGAAAAATTAACACAGACATCGTAATAAAAAACATATCACAAATACCAAATTACTTAAAAAAAACAGACTTTCTGAGAGAAAACTATCCTGAAGAGTCAAGGCTCTCTCAGGCTAAGTTCCACAGATTAACAGACTTTCTCAGACTAAGTTCCACAGATTAACAGACTTTCTCAGACTAAGTTCCACAGATTGAGTAAGTTTCACAGTCTAACAGACTTTCTCAGAATAAGTTTCCGAATAAACATATTAAAAGACTTTCTCAGACTAATTTTCACAGATTAACAGACTTTCTCAGACTAAGTTCCACAGATTAACAGACTTTCTCGGACTAAGTTTCACAGGCTAACAGACTTTTTCAGACTAAGTTTCACAGATTAATAGACTTTCTCAGACTAAGTTTCACAGATTAACAGACTTTCACAGACTAAGTTTTACAGACAGACTTCCTCAGACTAAGTTGCACAGATTAACAGACTTCCTCAGACTGTCAGAGATTAACAGACTTTCTCAGACTAAGTTTCACAGATTTAACAGATTTTCTCAGGCTAAATTTCACTGATTAACAGACTTTCTCAGAGTAAGTTTCAGATTAAACAGATTAACAGACTTTCTCAGACTAAGTTTCACAGATTAACAGAGTATCAAGCTTACATGTGAACCAAAATTTTAATATCACAAGCCAAAATCACATTATTCACCACCTCTTACCATTAGTGCTTACGAAAACCTAACTCCTTGTTAACAATATCCTACAAAAACCAAACTTCAACCTAGAGCAAGGACTTGATTAAAACACATACCACCATTTTCATAAAGATAAACTTATTTAATCCTATGTTATTGTCAACTTCAACCTTTATAACAAAGCTCAAGAATGACAAACCTTCAAAAACCTCTATACAAATCCATTGAAATCTAGAAAGTTAAATTGCAAATTAAAGTAAAAACCAATTAAAATCTCTTAACTTTCGTCGTGACCAGTTTCAAAAATCGAGCTGCCCCAGACCTGGTTTATCATCAAAAGCTACACTAGTCATACATCAGTCCTCGTATCAGATATTCATCCAAAGCAATACCACCAAAACTAAATCACCCCACATCAGGGACATGCACTTCCAATTCTAAGGCGCCAATACAACGCTCTCATCCTCTTCAGAGGGAACCTGTGAACACCTGAAGTCAATTAAGAAACGTGAAACTAACTTAAACCCTTCAAAAACTGACAAAGGTTTCTGTAACTTCTGTAAGGAAATGACAACCAGATTCTCCATAGCATCTAATAATTCTAAATCTCAGCAGATTTTCATTGGAATACCTTCTTCATTCAGTTAAATAACATGGAAAGCCATTGTTCAAAAATTCATCTTTTGCAGTCGGTGAAATCTGGACACTGTCTCACACAGCCTCAAAACCCCAGTATGACTTTTGGTAAGGTATTTGGTGAAAGTATAATACCCTTTTTACAGCACATCAAAGGCCACATTATTATTATTACACTTGTCAAATAACTTAGCTCCATTCATTTTTAGGCCAACGATATCCATCAAAATTCTTCCAAAATGAACACACACCTAGTTTTGCCTAATCCCCTACGATGTTACGGACTTTGCAAGTTTCTCACACAGACTTCTAAAAGGGCCATCGTGATATTTATCCCTCCTTTATTTCAAGTACACGAATGAAGTGCCTGGCCTAAGAACGAGAAGGCGTTTGAGCCCCAAGCTGGTACCCCCTTTCGCGAAGAAGGCATGTGCCCGAAACGTAATTAAAAGTTTTGTCATAACTTGGACAAAAGGATAACTTTGAACTTTTCAGATGCTATAAACTTACTTTAGATTTTTGAAGATAACTTTTAAGTTTACGAATGGATTGAGGCTTTATATCGTTTGAGACACCTGACAGGGTATATAAATTATACTGAATATTTGAAAATATTGTAAAACATTTACACGTAAATCAGTTTTAAAAAGTTAGCATGTAATACATTCAGTCAAATGATCACTTTTAATTTTCAAACTTGCTTTAGGTATTTGAAGTTAACTTTTAACTTTATGAATGATTTAAAACTTGATTTTATCATCTTTTGAGACATCTGACAAGACATAAATGATATCGAATACTTGAAATGATCTTGTAAAACATTTTCATGTAAATCATTTTCAAAACGTTAGTATGTAATACATTCAGTCAAATCGAGCATCAGGAAAAGTGACAAATTTTACCAAATAAGTTCCCCGACCTTGGCAAATGATGCTCTACAAGTTAGAACCACCTCATTACATCGCCAAATTTACATGATTGGAGCTTTCTTTTGAAAATATCCGAAGCATTTACAGTTATGCATATAGAATACCTTTACGTCTAATCATACGAAGCAATTTTAGTCAATAATCCCTAAGAAAAAAAATCCAATTCTATACGTAACAATCTCTAAAAACAGATCAAATAACCTTATCCTCAAATATTTACAAGTAAATTGGTAGACAATCTCTAAGGAGTGAATTCTGACAGGTACAAAGCCATTGACACATGGCCAAGAAATTCGAAAATATACAAATCTTAACCACAAATCTCTTGCTTCATGTTTCTCGTTTCCTGTAACGAGACGTGAGAGAAAACCCAACCTGAAATCTCAATGCAAACATACAACGGAATGTCAAAATGTTTCAAAACCATAGATTTTCTGGCAAGTTATCCACAGAAAAATAAACTAGGGATTTTTTGGGGCCATTACACATGATACCATATCAAGACTCTACATGCCAAACAAGCATTTGCTCATGTACAATTATTACAGCAATATGAGTGAATAAGTTTAGGCTTGTCTCAGTAGTAACTTGACCAAACCCATCTTGGACTCCCTGTACATAAAAGTTCTCCTTTGACATTCGAATGGTTTAACATTCTCATTTGTGGCGCAGAAAATTGGAACACGTCTGAGGCAGCACAAGGGAAGTGTTTGAAGCTCTTCCCACCTCAACAATCAGCTGTCAGCTTAGAAAACTTAAGCCCTTTGGGTCGACTTCAAAGTTGGTAACCGACTGGCTGTATGCCTCCTGCTGGGGGCATTCCCTCCTCCGGGGCACTGCAGAGCTGACCCCAAGGAGTCCTTTATTTTGATCAATTCCAGTTTCTATCTAAACAATACATACATTTATATATATGAGGACTCCTGTACTTCAACTTACGTCCTTTAATAGTGAGCAATAATTCATAGTTTTCTTTCCACTGTTCAGGTTTTTCAAGATAAATGCTTACAGACACTGCTCTAGTTCTCACTCCGTCCCCAGCACTGGAAACAAAAAGCCTACCTCCTCAAAAATTGATATAAGAAGAAACTTGTACCTTTGATCATGACACAAAACATTTATTGGTCAAAATTCATGACACAAACTTGAGAACTCGCTTAAATACCTCCTGACGAACACACACACAACTTTCAAACCAAAGATTGACTACAGTTTCATACCCTGGCAACCTAAGATCCAAATGTGTGACTATGGACCGTTAACAGTAATTATTATCATCATCATTATTCAGAAGATAAACCTCTAAACGTATGGAAAATAACCTACAGGCGATAATGACTTGAAATTCACGTATCTGGTAAAGAGTAACCAGTAGATTTTGAGTATAATTTCCTAACCTATTCATATTTATTCAGTAAAATCTCTCAATTTTTTCTACTCATTAAAAAATTCTCACACATACATGACTTTGGCTATATGGTGTAACTAGAAGTGACAAAAATGTTATTACAATTCCATGGAATTGTTTTTTGGGGCCATTCGAGTCTAACTCAGTTCAAAATAACTAATTAATCTCATAGCTAAATCAGTTTCTGGAGACATGGTGAGAACTGAGTTGAAATACAGAAGTCCCTGTACATACAACAACAGTACAATTTGCTATTACAACAATTTTCCCATTATTCAAATGCTAAAATTAAGTTTTTAACAAACAGCAGTTGACTGAATCTTGATCTGTTAAAATTATTGGAATTCAATGGGAAATGTATGTGAAAAAAATAAAAATCAATACCTTAACCTAAAACTCTTCATATGTCAAGACACTGATGTACTTGAGATTCTATCTAATATCTTCCCTTTACTACTTGACTGTCTAATATCTCCCCTTTACTACTTGACTGTCTAATATCTTTCCTTTACTACTTGACTGTCTAATATCTTCCCTTTACTACCTGACTGTCTAATATGTCCCCTTTACTACTTGACTGTCTAATATCTTTCCTTTACTACTTGACTGTCTAATATCTTTCCTTTACTACTTGGACAATCTAATATCTTCCCTTTACTACTTGGACTATCTAATATCTTCCCTTTACTACTTGGACTATCTAATATCTCCCCTTTACTACTTGCCTATCTAATATCTTCCCTTTACTACTTGGACTATCTAATATCTTCCCTTTACTACTTGGACTGTCTAATATCTCCCCTTTACTACTTGGACTATCTAATATCTTCCCTTTACTACTTGGCTATCTAATATCTTCCCTTTACTACTTAACTGTCTAATATCTTTCCTTTACTACTTAGACTATCTAATATCTTCCCTTTACTACTTGGACTATCTAATATTTTCCCTTTACTACTTGGCTATCTAATATCTTCCCTTTACTACTTGGCTATCTAATATCTTCCCTTTACGACTTGGACTATCTAATATCTTCCCTTTACTACTTGGCTATCTAGTATTTTCCCTTTACTACTTGGCTATCTAATATCTTCCCTTTACTACTTGGACTCTCTAATATCTTCCCTTTACTCTCCATCCCTTCAGTCTCTTCGTCTCCAATTTACACATTCCAAGAAAAATCAATCCCTTTGTGAGAACCTTACAGGGAAAGAGGTACGTTTGACTTGCTTAACTGGCAAAACACATTAAAAATAGCAGTCAATTTAAGAGAGACTCTACTAATAGCAAACGTCTAAGAAATATTGAGTGCTCCAGTGAAAAGTTGACTGACTAGTTCCAAAGATTTTTATCTTTCCAGAAAGTCTATTAACATTGAGACGAAAATAACCTTTACATAATTGAGAATGCTTATTAATTCATATACCAAAAATCTACATGTCAAACTACCGTTAACAGAGCACTTTCTAGTTTCCTTATTCATATGAACATGAACAAGAAACCATTGTTAATAATACCTAACTCCATTTAAAATAACTTTTCAGTTTACTCACTCATATAAACAAGAAACCATTGTTAACAATACCTAACCCCATTTAAAATAAGTTTTTAGTTTTCTTACTCATATAAACAAGAAACCATCGTTAACAATACCTAACCTCATTTAAAATAACGCTTTGAATTTGAGTTTACTTATTCATTTACCTAGAATATAATTTACATAAACTCAATTATTCTCAACGTATTCATTATGACTGAATCATTTACCTAATATACCATAGTTAATAGTTCCACAATCCCTCTAAGTAATGCTTAGAATTTGAGTTTATTTACTAAATCGTTTATCTGCAATACATTTGACAATATCAAACTGCCCTCTAAGTAAGCATTTCAATTTAAACCTTCAACTACCACCAGTGTCTTGAAATATGCAGAGATGGATGCCATAATGATACTCTTGTGATACTTTACAGTACAGTATTAACATTAAGTTACGCAGAACGTTAAGCAAGATACATAATTTTCATGGCAATATTTGTACAAAATTCAGAGATATCGTTTAATCCAGTGGTTCTTAACCTTCTTGTTACCACGCCCCCTCTGAGCGTTGGTCCTTCCCTCCACGCCCCCCACCCCCAGCCTTGCATCTATGAGTAAAGTTCCCTCCCAGATTTAAAGGAAAATGAAGAATAAAGAGAAAGAGAAGGGGTATTTTGATTCCTAAGCCCAACGACCCTAACCAGAGTAGTAGACCATAAGAAACTAACGTGATAAGGCGATACTTTTGTATTTGTTCATAAACTTCTGAATATTAGTTCCTAACTCTCGTTAAGAGAATAATGTATAATAATTAGAGATTTTTAATATTTTCCTTGGGATCGCGGCCCCCCCTAGAAATTGCTGACGACCCCCCTAGGGGGCGCGTTCCCCAGGTTGAGAACCACTGGTTTAATCGTTTGAAAATAATGACAAGTTTTTCATCTATCATCTAATCTGAGATAAAACTAGCAAACTAAGTTCTGCAATGTCTCCTGTTTTGAGAGTGTAAACATGAACATGTTTCAGGTTGCGACGTTCCTCCAGTATTAAACAAAACCTTTCAATAACCTAAGTTTTAAAAGTATAAATAAAAAGGCTTAAATAACAACGCAATAACGCCAAACCTCGAAACTATTACAAAATTGATTCTAAAGGACTCTGATATCAATCAATAACTGACGCAAACTGTGGATTAAAACTATCGAAAATATATACGAGAAGTTTAACCCTAAATCCCTTCTATGTTAGAAGCTAATTTAAGAATATCTATAAGACTTGATAAAAAATAGCAGGAATAATTTGTACATGAGCCTAAAATACCTATTCTATAATTGTTAATACCTCACAACTATTCCTATTCAGAAATTACACGACGCCAAGATGAACGGGGCTCAATTTTGGGTTAAAAAGTAGTTATGGGCCTGGTAAAACGCTTATATGATATATAAATATAATAAATTTACCCTTATCCTACTTTCCAAAGTCAAAGGAGATAAGATTGTACAAATCCCTCTCTACCAGAGTATAACTCCTGGTTAAACACATAGATGGCACTTGTGCAATAAATTTTACCCTAATCCTGTTCTTAATAGTCACAGGAGAAGAGACTAATATCTACCAAATCATGGCTCTTTTTAACAGCAACGTATGTCAATGGGACTATTTTTTCTATCCCATTGCTGCGATCAGTAACAAGTAACTCTTGTGAATAGCCAAATTCTGGCTCTTGACGCAAATTGAGCAAATAAAACTGTAGACTCCTCTTGAATTCAACCTCCTCCTTTCATTGCAGAGGACTGAGAATTCCAAGGTAAAGCTTGAGTCTGTGCAAACTCGTCCTTTTTATTCTTGTGTAAGCTGCAGACACTTTCCTGGAAATATGAGGAAGAAGTTAATGACGTCACGTCACGCTGAGATCTTTTGGCTTGCAAGGTATTGAGATAAAGGGTATTTCGTTATAACTAGGCCCCAAGACATCCTGTGCCTTGGCACCATTTTGAGAAGTGGGGTACATATAGGACAGGGTTTTTTTTAGACCCTTGTTGAATGTTTACAGTCTTTTATCAAGGCCAGCTTAAATTTCACTGAAAGTGACCGAGGCTTCTCAAGTACAGTAGAAGTTTCAATTGGAAAGTTACAACATGTAGTCACATATCTTTAGCAATTATAATTATATTGTTACTATTATTGCTTGGGCCTGGCTATAACATTTATTAAGATAATCTCAACATTTTCGCATAAAACTGTTAATATTTTTTAGCACACATGATTTGTTTTAAATAATTCAAGCACTCTACAGTCCACAAATTTCAACTTCATCTTTTTCCAATTCACCATTTTAAACAAGCTGAATTTAATTTCAGATTCTGTAAAACGAACACCTCTAAAATCTATAGTTCCTATCCAACCCAAAATGATACATTTTTAACGGGCACCTCACTCCATGTTCGTTTAACTTACCTTTGTTAAGTTCTACAACAACTTCTTCGGATGATTTATACAAAAATTCGTCCACTTCCTCCTTCGAAAAACTCACTTGAAGCAGATCACCTGGAAGAACGTGAAACATGTCAGTGACATCTTGAAATGAATATAGAATTTGGGCCAAAGGCCAAGCACTGGGACCTATGAGGTTATTCAGCGCTGAGACGGAAATTGACAGTAAAAGGTTGGAAAGGTGTAACAGGAGGAAAACATTGCAGCTGCACTATGAATTAACTGTTAGGAGATGGCCGAGGGAAGTAAGATGGAAAACAGAGAATATGAACAGAGGTACAGTAAAAAGAACGAAGGGGGTTGCAAGCTAGGGGCCGAAGGGTCTTTCTCAATGAAGGAGCCTGTACACTTTTATCGGAGTAACATTCCTAAAATTGCATTTAATCTTATCACCACTAAGTGTTCAAGTAATGAAAATATCTATCTACGATGCAAATTTTAAAACAAAGCTTTTGAGCAAATTGTTCCCAACATAAGTTATCAGAAACTTTACACCTACTTTCAAAATATCGAATAGGCTTCTTGAAGTTCTACAAAATTCTACACAACAGCTGCAAGGTGACTTACTATATACCTGAAGCCACCCTTATCTATGACAAAGTTCGTACTTGACTCCATCATGTTTAACAGTCTCACTTGCAAAGGCTAGCTCTAGTACTGTCTACTAGATTACATGTATCGTTAATGGATATTTCCATCTGAGTTCTTTGAAGTCAAAGTGGCTTTTACAAGTACCCAGACCTGTGAGTTGATTGTCATTTCATACTGGAATAGCTACGCAAGCTGTGTAAACGCACTTTCCCGCGGTAGTTCCTTCAACAAGATTCAATTTAGTCATTCTCTGCATCGTATACAAGATCAAAATCCCCCTCCCCCCTTTCGTAAATTGTCACGAATCAAATGGAAATGTATTTTCAGCAATTCATTACATTGTGTCATCAGAAATGATGTGATTGTGTACAGAAACTGAGGCCCTTGAAGTGGGGGAAAACTTTGCAAAATCACTAAAAGCACCTACAAC
Source organism: Macrobrachium rosenbergii (assembly GCA_039081455.1). Lineage (NCBI taxonomy): Eukaryota > Metazoa > Arthropoda > Malacostraca > Decapoda > Palaemonidae > Macrobrachium > Macrobrachium rosenbergii. The sequence goes on from JANJGK010004429.1 coordinate 24,634, forward strand.
TGGGAATATACCTGGCCACTTCATAAACAAAATAGCTATTCATTACAGCAACTGGTGTGGCATTACTCATCTTGGCTCTTTCAGAAATCCCATGAACTTTACTTAAGCTGTACTGTAGGTGTCACCTCTCAATTCTTGAATAGTTTCAGTACTACCACTAATTTTTTATTTCAGTTTCCTAATTCTCTACTCTCGCATTAATATCCGTAGAATGAAGAAGAATCGAAGAGTGTTACACCCTAAATGAATGGTCTGAAAAACTACAACAGAATTTCGTATTGCTAAATACCTCAAGACTCACCCGTGATAATCCAGGTTTTGAGGCCTTAACCCAGTAGCCGTTTCTCCACCACTCTGTTTATGGGAGTCCGTTCCATTAGCTCTCATATGGTTCGTCAGTTTTCGTGCGTTTCTTGAAAAGCTACTTCTCACGCGTCGTAACACTCTCGGTACCTCCTTGTTTTCACATCTCCTTAGTTATTGCAGCTGCATGCTGAATAGTCTAGTGGCTCAAAGTACTTTTCTAATGGGGCTATCTTCCTTGTAGCCTGGTTCCAATAATCCTTATTCCTCTGTGATCCTTTGTGTCGATATACTTACAAGCAGTTAATTCATGGAGGATTCGTAAACATTTCTTTAACATTTCTTGCTTTATTTTGTCCAGTTGCTCCAGGAGATAAAATACTCCAACACCACCAGTTCATTTCTGTCTTTGGTACGTGATTAAATTCGTGGTAGTTGGTGACATTTCGTCAGTTTTTAATTTTTTTTATATTGTTACTCAATACAGGTTTCCATTGGTATGAAAGAGGTTCAAGTGTTTAGGTCTGTCCTCCTGATAGTCTGGTTCTCACTGGGTGACTTAAAAAAGCGTATTCTAGAGTTAAAACCGCTTCCGTACTCTTGTTTTCTTAAGCTTCGCACTTTTTCCTGTGGCAATTGATCAACGATATGACATAGTTTCAGGTGCAATTATAGTCTCTTTGCCTGTGATCTTTCTGACTCTTACTGCATTCATACTACTGTATTATGAGGTATCTGTCATGGCCTAGGCACTTGTAGCTTTGCCACACCTAAGTCATGGATAAAGCAGCTTAGCAAACCTCCAGTCGTGGACGTGTGGGCAAATGGCGTGAGTAACTGGCAAGTTAATTTCCCAGGCCATCCGCTTACTAGAAGAATAATGGCTTGCCAGTTCTGCTAATTTCCCCAAGGACACAAGGGTCTTACTGCTGCATTGCACAGGGATGCACTGCTTCTTACACTGGTGTTACCCTGCATAGGGGTTCGACCCACGGGTGGTGAGATCCACACTAGATCCGTACCAGTGGCTGTTGTCATCCTAGGGCGGAAAGGGCTCCTGGTAACGCTCCTGGTAGAGGCGTGGTGTTCCCCAGGAAGTTTGTTTGTGCCTCGTGAGTTTAGTGCTCAGGGTGTTACAGCCATACTTGCCCGTCCTTGGCCTGGGTAGGGCTGGCTGTTGAAAGTCCATTTGTGGCTAGTGGTCTAGGATCCAAGAGAACTCATTTTTTTACATTCGGGGTCCCTGTGCCTTCTGAAAGATTGGCTATCTGATGGGAATCCTTTGAGATAGTACCCAACAGCGACCTACATTTTAACTGTCTTTCCTTTCCCCCAGAAGTGACGTAGCAATGAACCTGCAACGGAAAATACAAAAACTCAATTGAAAGTTAATAACTTGGCTCTGAAATGAATTCTGAAATTCCCTTCATAAGCTCAGCAAGATATAAGTCACCCACGTTCCTCCTGAAATTACGTGGATAAAAATAAACTTACCAGTTTCAATTGTCGATTCCTGCCTTATCATGAATGTCGAATAACATTCGCCCTCGTCGTCAATTGTCCAAATTTCTTGTTAGAGTGGTTTCTGGTTCGTCTTCGAAGCGTTTTGGTGCAAACAAAAGTTTCGATACATCTATAAAGGCGATTTGGTACAACCCTGTTCGTTTCCACACAAACGATTTAAACAGCTGAACTTATTTCTTCAAACATTTACAACTTTATAAAAAATGTCGCATTTTCGTTAAATTTATAGGTACTACAAAAATTAGTCCCTTACAATAAACTCGTAAGATCGAAGTATACATGATTCAAATGTCTAATACGTTTTGCAACAATCGTACATTGCTTGTTATTCTACTTTACTTTCAATGGTTCGCAAATATAAATTTTCAAGGTTATAATAAATATACTTAATTATTTCGCGATACTGCTTTACTACAAAAACAATATAAAAATCGTTAATCACTAGTTAATTTTCAACTTTTTTTTTACTCGATAATTCCGCAAATATAAATAATCAAGGGCATAAGTAATTATCTACTGATTTCGCAATACCAATTCATTAAAAACTTGACATTAAAAATCAATTACTGCTAATTTTCCTACTCGTTTTACTCGGTAATTTCGTCAATCTGAATTTTCAAGGGTATAAGTAATTTATTTACCGATTTCGCAATACTGATTTACTACAAAAAAAAAGTATTAACATACTTAGCTTAAAGGTTCCTAAATATTTACTGACGACAATGTTTACTCCAGAAATAAAAGGCCCATTAACACTAACACAAAACAATACTTTCGCAATAATAGACCACGTATCAAATTTCGCTTTTACTGAGTGACATTTCTGAGTTTCTGTCAAGGAATTGGGTTAAGCTTATCAAATGCTGTATCTGTATTTATCGCTTTGGGAGGGTAGGGAAGCGCCTTGTTACACGCTGTGACGTCATTAGTTAAAACTATTACGTTTTTCTTTTACCGGTTTATTCAGTAACTTAATAACTTGACCGATCTATTCAAAGGCTGAGAGTTGTATCAAATTGCCTTAATGGATGTATTGAAACAATTAGAATCCAAACCCTGTCTGTAAAAAAAATATATATATATATATACATTAATTCTACACTCATTATTTCTCAGGAAGATGGGTTCGATACAAATAATAATTACAAATGATTAAGTCCCCTATTGCAAAGAGACTGTACTATATAATTCCTCAAAGTTATAAACATATGGGGCAATGAAAAACACTTATTGCAGTAAAGAACTGAGCTATTTGGCATATTATGTACTTCAGCGCTGGTTGTAAATTTCTCTCTTCGTGACACCTTGCTGGTGCCGTGGTACAAAACATTAAAAATACCTAAATACCATTCAGTAATGTCCAGCGTAACTGACAGTAATTATCGTTATTATTTCTGATAGTGAAGAAGATCTTGATTGTCCGATAACTCAGAATCTAGGAACACTGGCTAACTGTAGCAAAATAATAAGCATCGTGTCATTTCCTTTATAAATGACTTTTGAAATGCATTTTTTAAAAATAAAATGTCAATTTTTAGCAAGGTTCATTTCCGCTACTTAATACAATAAATTGCAAGGTTATTTAGTGTAATAAAATATAATACATTGCAAGGTTGTTTAGTGTAATAAAATATAATACATTGCAAGGTTACTTAATGTAATAAAATATAATACATTGCAAGGTTGTTTAGTGTAATAAAATATAATACATTGCAAGGTTATTTAATGTAATAAAATATAAAACATTGCAAGGTTATTTAATGTGTAATAAAATATAATACATTGCAAGGTTATTTAATGTAATAAAATATAAAACATTGAAAGGTTACTTAATGTAATAAAATATAGAACATCGCAAGGTTATTTAATGCAATAAAATATAATACACTCCAAGGTTACTTAATGGAATAAAATATAATATAGTGCAACGGTTTAAATAAAAAATAAAATGCCTTCGTTACTACTCAAACTTTTATCTAAACATTCTCTGACATCTGAGGGTATTACCCTAGTTAGGCAACCGTAACATTGAGAGAAAAAAAAAATAGTTTAAACCAAAGCAGGTTCCCTCCCTTTTAATCTAAGTCCCTCGTTTTAGGGTATTTCCTTTGATAGCCAATCGGTACAATGAGGAAAACGAAGATTTAGCGAAAAGTCAGTCAGGTACGTTGAAAATTATGGTTTTTCTGCTGGTAATTATCCATTATCTTAGAGAACAATTAAATTATTTAATTGGGAAAATTGGTATATTTGCTCACTAAGTACGTAGCCTATAGTCAGTGCTACTGATACGGAAACATCAATACATCTAAATAAACTAATTTTTGATGGTTTTTTTTCGATATGTTTAAATTATGGCCATGAGACTGATGTCACTTAAATTTTACTTTATCCTTAAACACTTATTCTAAATTGCACTTAATGCATTTTTCAATTTGGGGTGGTCAAGAACATTTACTCTCGTTTTACTTCCGATTCCTCATAACCTAAGATGGAAAGGGTCTTTTAGTTGCCCAGAACCCAGAGGTCCACACCAAGCCCATCAACACCTCACCACCCTTACTACAAAAGGTCTGTTATGAATCCTGAACCGTACCTGCCGTCAACAGCCTCAGAATTTTGAAAAAAAAAAAAAAATTGGAAATCGACCTTCTGTAGCTGACCACCCTTTACAATGAAAGGTCTGTCATGGTTCTTGAAACATGCTTACTGTATTTTTAATAGCGCCAGAATTTTGGGGAAAAAAAACCCTGGAAAATCTACCTTCTATACCTGACCACCATTACAACAAAAGGTCTGTTATGGACCGTGAACCGTTCTTACAATCGACAGCCTCAGAATTAAAAAAAAAAATAAAATTGGAAATCGACCATCTGTAGCTGACCACCCTTTACAATGAAAGGTCTGTCATGGACCCCGAACCATACTTTCGTTAAATAGGGACAGAATTTTGGGAAAAAAACCTGCAAAATAAATTACTGATTCGCAAACGTCCGGCTTTCAACTTAAAGGACCTCACAGTCTGCGATAATTTTTCGAAAAAGCAAAATGGCCTAAAATTTTGCGACTGCAGTACTCATTTCCATGACATTCTTGAGATTTCCAGTGGTTAATGGAACCTACCACGTCTAGAAACTCGGGAATATCTACTAATAATGTCCGATAAACTAACTAGAAACACTTCATTCTTACCGTTTGGCCATTTTTTCATTTCGCAAGCACTTGTCTGTGAAAACACCTTTCCCACTTCGTGTTTAGAACTACACTGAGGCTTCCTATGTCAAGGTAGGAATTGCTTTTGGCCAATCAAAGGCCTCCACCGTAGCTGACGTTTGTATCGTCCCCTTTCATTGGCCGAGAGCTATGGTTTTTGACAAAGCGTCTTCGTAAACGATTTCCCATTGGCTGGTATGACGAGACCCAGTTTTCGCGCTCAGAGTGCTAATGAATACCATCAATTAACAACTATATATTGGATGCATAAAACAACACACTTCGTTCCTACATTTATCACAGTGAATTCAAAAGATCGATATAAATATCCCTTTAAAAACAATGAAATATTTCACTTATATTTCTAAAACACTGAACAGCGCCATTAAAACTTGTATTTATGACACGTGACTTGTTTTAAAACAACGTTCGCAAGTAAGGTAGATAGCATCATAATGTTATTGAAAATAGCGAGTACATGAAACCATTAACACTACGATAATTACAAAGTTACATAAAAACTGTAATAATTGGATGAAATCGCTTTTGGGAAGTGTAAAGTTTTCCGTCTAGACGTACGGATAATTATTGTTGAAAATCATCTAAAACTCCACGAAAATAATGAAATAATAACGAAAGGGAGATGGTGATGCATTGGGCATGTCCTTTGCACACTATATGGAAGAATAGTATGTGATAACATCAGTAATATTCTTCCAAGGGTCGTGCAAAGGACACGGGAAAGAATAGCGTGTGATAATATCAGTAATATTTGGATGAGACTTTCGAGAAGGGAGGCTGGAGAAAAGTGGAGATTTGTGGAAGATATGGCACAGGAAAGAAGCAAGAGACGGGAATATCGAAGAAGCCCTTCGCATCATGCAGCGTTGGGGGCTATCATGATGCTATGCAATCGCAAACTTAGCCCGTCTAAGAGGGCTAAAGGCGAGGCAACGCAAAATGGTATAGTTAGCGTTAAAATAAATACGTTTTCTGTTAATAGAAACAAATACTTAAAAAATACGAAGGCTCGGCTTTGAAAAATGTACTATCCTGGACTCAATTTTCTCCTCAAATTACATTATGAGTTTCGACAACAGTTTTAACACAAGGATTTATCAAAATACCGTAGAATTTATCTGTCTTAATATTTTCAAATACAGTTTTAAATAGGCTGTTTGAATCTCTGTATAAATTATCTTTAACTGGGAAATCGTTGATTCAAGGAATGTTTATAACAGTAAGAAGAGGGAAATTTATTGAAAAAAACTGGAAATATTTTATTTACGAAGGAACAGGGGAAAATGAAAAACTCAGATAGTGTTTGTATATAGATATACAAACACACATACATACACACACACACACACACACACACATATATATATATATATATATATATATACTAATATATATATATATATATATAAATATATATATATATATGTATATATATATATATATACAATATATACATACATACATATATATACAATATATACATACATACATATATATACAATATACATATACTTTATATATATACACAAATACATACTTATATATACATATATATACATATGTGTTCATATATAAATATATATACAATATACATATACTTTATATATATACACAAATACATACTTATATATACATATATATACATATGCATTCATATATACATACATATATATATATATATATATATATATTTATATATATACATACACATATATACATATACATATACTTTACATATATATACAGATACAAACATATATATGTATATATACATATATATATATATATATATATATATATATATATATATACATACGTGTTCATATATACTGTACATATATATGCAGTATATATATATACATATATATATATATACATATATATATATATATATATATATATATATATATATATATATATATATAGTACATATATACATACATACATAGACACACACACACATATATATATATACATATATACATGCATATATAAATATATGCCTATATATCATATATATACATACCTATATATACATATACATATATATATATATATATATATATATATATACAGTGCATTACACATACATATATATACATATATATACAGATATATATAATTATTTATATATACATACATACATATATATATGTATATATAACTGAATTTTTATCATATTTTTATCGTATCACTAACATTAAGAAATAAACGTCATTTCACATCCAATTCGCCCTACCTCGGAAATACTACCGAAAGGGAATTAAGATGATTGATGAGTGGTTTGAGCCCGCCGGGTGACGAGCCCCTTATCAGTTATAATTCCCCTGCGGTATTACTTCCGAGGTGGAGCGAATTGGATATTAAACTGCAAATGTAGCTCAATGTTTATATATATATATATATATATATATATATATATATATATATATATATATATATATATATATATATATATTGTATATATTTACCTATTGTCACTACTGTAGTAACACTAAAGTTAACATTTGACAGAGTGACGTAAAGAAACACGTGAATGCTAAATAAAAAAAATACCAGCGACGATATCCGCTTCACTGCGATTAGAAGCGTCCCCGGGGGCCCAAGAGCAGCCCTGAAGAGGCTTTTGAGGCCAGTCAGGCGTCAAAAAATGAATCCGCTATGCAAAATTTGTCGTTATTAAACTCGAGGACAGGAGAGAATAGACCTGCCTCAGAAAAACCGAGGAGAATATTGGTCTGGAATTATTACACAAATAAATGATTTCGGTTGATGTAAAGATAATCCCTCCCGCCGAAGGAAGGACTTCATTCGAAGCTCCGGGAGCAAGAATCTTTCTGCATCCAAACACGAAGAAGAAGAAGAAGAAGAAGAAGAAGAAGAAGAAGAAGAAGAGGCAGGCTTCGGAGCCGAGCCAGGAACCAGGAGAAGAAGAAGAAGAGGAAGGAGCAGCAGGCTTCGGGGCCGAGCCAGGAACCAGGCGCTCCGAAGGCCCTGCTGGAGCCTTCCACGGATCGAAAAAAGTCCCTCGTCAGTTTTAGAAACTAAGGCTAGTGACAGCTAACGTATTTGGGTAACATTTCATGATGTTTGCTTTCTACGTATCACTTTGTGTACTAGTATTTGTGGCCTGTGATTTGTTTGACTCAATTGTCGGGGACCTGATGATGCTCAGACGGGCGGAAGGACCTTTGAGTAAATCACAGGATTTATATTTTATAACTGTGGAATCTGTTAATCCAGGACATCTGGAGGAACAGAAGAACTCTTGGACGCCCGGCTTTGCTGTTGCCATCACTTGTGTGGGTTTGGCTTTGTTGGCTGGCCTGGCGGTGACCGCTTATAGGAGACATGGCAAATACGTTCACGGACTGGAAGAAGAACTGAAGAGGCAAAGAACCGAAGTTTCCATACTGAGAGATCGTCTGGAAACGGAAGAAAAAAGGAATGTTGAGAAGGACGAAGAACTGGAAAAGATGAACCACGACATGCAACTGTTGAGACAAGAGCGCGGACAACTGGACGCTGCAACGAAGAGGCTGGAAGAAGTCCTGGAAAGAAATAAGATCCAGGAGAGTGAAATGGAAAGTCTATTGAACAGAGCTAAGGAGGAGAACGCGTCTCTACAAAACCAAATTGTGGACAGGGATCGTTCAATCGGAAGAAATGCAGAGGAAAGGCGAAAAATAACAAATCGCTTGGAAGAGGAGAAGAAGGAGAGAGACAGAGAAATCAAGAATTTGGAGCAGGCGAGGGATCGTCTCTTAGCCGACCAGTTGAGATTGGAGGAAAGTTTAATGCAGGCTTTAGAGCGTGAAAGAAGACTGGAAAATCACTTGGATGAGACCAACAAGTTGCTGATGAAGAAAGATGAAGACGAAAAAGAGGTGCCAAATCGTTTCCAGGAATCGTTGATTAAGAAAGTGAGAGACCTGGAAAGCGCTCTGCTGAAGGGAACTGAGGTCGGCTTTAGTTTAAAAGAAACTGAAGCCTACAAGCCAGTGTTGGTTACGGAGAGCTATTGTTCCAAGATTGCAAATGACCACTTGAGAGAAACCTTGACAGAAAAAGAGAGGGAGCTCGACCATCTTAAGAATTTGAAAGAGGTTTCAGTACAAGAAGTAGCTGGCCTTCGAGAGAGGAATTGTGATCTCGAGCAACAACTTGAAAAGATCAAGGAAGTGAAAGCGCTGAACGACCAGGAAATCAATTCACTGAAGAATTCTTTAGAAAATAGAGAAGAAAGGAGCAGAATTATAACCGAAGAAGTTCAGCAGATGAGAAATTGGGTGGCTGAACTCGGAGGTCAAAATTCCAAGATGGAAGACGAAAAAAGAATTCTGAATGAAGAGCTTCAGCAGATGAGAAATTGGGTGGCTGAACTCGGAGGTCGGAATGCCAAGATGGAAGAGGAACTGACTGGTAAACAACAGGAAATACAATCACTGAAGAATTCTTTGATAAAAGAAGAAGAAGGAAAAAGCATTCTGAATGAAGAGGTTCAGCAGATGAGAAATTGGGTGGCTGAACTCGGAGGTCAAAATGCGAAGTTGGAGGAGGAAATTTCTGTGAAGGACCAGCAAATAAATTCACTGAAGAATTATTTAGAAAATGAAAGAGAGAAGAAAAAGATTCTGAACAAAGAACTTGAGCAGACGAAGAAGTGGCTGGCTGAATTAGAAGGCATAAATTCAAATATTAAAGACGAACTGATCAAAAAAGACGAAATGATAACTTCGATGGCCAACGCTCTAGGAAACGAAAAGGAAAACAATAAAATTTTGAGAGAAAAATTAGGGAAGCAAGTCGTAAAGCTGGACTCCATCCTAGCATTGCTGATGCAAGCCACGGATCACATTCAGGATTCGGACAAAGAAAGCAACGAAGGGACGCTGCCTTCTGCCGAAGTTGGAGACAGTGAGAAACCTTCAAGTGATGCAGAATTGAAGTAATTTAATGAAGAAGGCTGAAGGTGGAAGGAGGGCTACTTTTCGACCAGGAGGGAGCAACAGTGACTGATCGTTTGGCCCAGAGGACTTGGGTCAAGAGCCAACTGTTGAGCCTGGAGTGTTTCCCCAGGTGAGGCAACTGTCTCCCCCCAGACAGCTACCTCTCTGGGCAAGCACTTTTGGCCAACAGCTGGTAGCCCTAGGGCTCTCTTGGACCAAGAGTTGACTGTTGAGCCTGGAGTGTTATCCCCAGGTGAGGCAACTGTCTCCCCCCAGACAGCTACCTCTCTGGGCAAGCACTTTTGGCCAACAGCTGGTAGCCCTAGGGTTCTCTTGGACCAAGAGTTAACTGTTGAGCCTGGAGTGTTTCCCCAGGTGAGGCAACTGTCCCCCCCCAGACAGCTACTTCTCTGGGTAAGCACTTTTGGCCAACAGCTGGTAGCCCTAGGGCTCTCTTGGACCAAGAGTTGACTGTTGAGCCTTGAGTGTTTCCCCAGGTGAGGCAACTGTCTCCCCCCAGACAGCTACCTCTCTGGGCAAGCACTTTTGGCCAACAGCTGGTAGCCCTAGGGCTCTCTTGGACCAAGAGTTGACTGTTGAGCCTTGAGTGTTTCCCCAGGTGAGGCAACTGTCCCCCCCCAGACAGCTACCTCTCTGGGTAAGCACTTTTGGCCAACAGCTGGTGGCTCAAGGGCTGCCCACAATGCTTCTTCAGGAACACTCTTGGGCTAAGAGTCAACTGTTGAGACTGGAGTGTTTCCCCAGGTGAGGCAACTGTTCCCCCCCACAGTTACCTCCCTGGGGAAACACTCCAGGCTCAACAGTTGACTCTTGGCCAAGAGTGCTCCTGAAGGAGCATTGTGGGAGTCCCTGAGCCACCAGCTGTTGGCCAAAAGTGCTTACCCAGAGAGGTAGCTGTGTTTGGGGGGACAGTTGCCTCACCTGGGGAAGCATCCCACGCTCAACAGTCAACTCTTGGTCCAAGAGAGCCCTAGGGCCACCAGTTGTTGGCCAAAAGTGCTTGCCCAGAGAGGCAACTGCCTCCAACACTGGTCTGCTACCTCTTTGGGCAAGCACTTTTGGCCAGGAGCTGGTGGCTCAAGGGCTGCGCACAATGCCTCTTCAGAGGCACTCTTAGGCTAAGATTCAGCTGTTGGAGGACAGTTGCCTCGCCCAGTAATACTATCTCTCTCTCTCTCTCTCTCTCTCTCTCTTTCTCTCTCTCTCTCTCTCTCTGGCGGAGCTCTTCCGTAGAATTACCTAAACCTTTTTTTTATATATGACAGACCTTTCGGGGTCCCGTATCAGCTCATAAATAATCCAGAAAGGTCTGGGAAGAGGTTCAGTACCCAGACGTTAACTTAGTCAACACTGTCTGAGACTGACAGTTTACACAGAGCTTCCCAGCAGCCCAGGATGTTCTGTTGCCACTTAAGCAGATTTCTCGAAAGAGATATAAATAAGTCTCTTCCTCCTCTTCCTTCCCATCTTTAGCTCATAAGGTGAAGAGTCTCTCTCTCTCTCTCTCTCTCTCTCTCTCTCTCTCTCTCTCTCTCTCTTAAACAAGTGGACACTCTCTCAATTCACTTCCGACGAAAGAGACGAATCTGATGCTCGTGCCTATTAGTCACATCAATCCGTCGAGGATTTCTTCGTTAGCAACTCGTATTGTTCTCGACGGGGTTATGCAAGTTTGATAATGGAGTCTTTGCCAACAAGGTTTGGGATACAAGTGACGGGACATCTCAGCCACGGGTGTTTCCCCAGGCGAGGCAACTGTCCCCCAACAGCTGACTCTTAGCCTAAGAGTGCCTCTGAAGAGGCATTGTGCGCAGCCCTTGAGCCACCAGCTCCTGGCCAAAAGTGCTTGCCCAAAGAGGTAGCAGACCGATGTGGGAGGCAGTTGCCTCTCTGGGCAAGCACTTTTGGCCAACAACTGGTGGCCCTAGGGCTCTCTTGGACCAAGAGTTGACTGTTGAGCCTGTAGTGTTTCCCCAGGTGAGGCTATTGTCCCCCCAGACAGCTACCTCTCTGGGCAAGCACTTTTGGCCAACAGCTGGTGGTCCAAGGGCTCTCTTGGGCCAAGTCGACTGTTGAGCGTGGGATGCTTCCTCAGGTGAGGCAACTGTCCCCCCAAAGACAGCTACCTCTCTGGGTAAGCACTTTTGGCTGGCAACTGGTGGCTCAAGGGCTGCCCACAATGCTTCTTCAGGAACACTCTTGGGCTAAGAGTCAACTGTTGAGACTGGAGTGTTTCCCCAGGTTAGGCAACTGTTCCCCCCGACAGTTACCTCCCTGGGGAAACACTCCAGGCTCAACAGTTGACTCTTGGCCAAGAGTGCTCCTGAAGGAGCATTGTGGGAGTCCCTGAGCCACCAGCTGTTGGCCAAAAGTGCTTACCCAGAGAGGTAGCTGTGTTTGGGGGGACAGTTGCCTCACCTGGGGAAGCATCCCACGCTCAACAGTCAACTCTTGGTCCAAGAGAGCCCTAGGGCCACCAGTTGTTGGCCAAAAGTGCTTGCCCAGAGAGGCAACTGCCTCCCACACCGGTCTGCTACCTCTTTGGGCAAGCACTTTTGGCCAGGAGCTGGTGGCTCAAGGGCTGCGCACAAATGCCTCTTCAGAGGCACTCTTAGGCTAAGAGTCAGCTGTTGGGGGACAGTTGCCTCGTATTCTGATCTTGAGGTTCTCCTAAGTCCCATGATCAGTAAGACACAACTGGATGCTATTTTAAACAAGAGGAAGGTAAAGAAGCACTGGCCAGACGAAGATGTCCCAGCAGCTTTTACTCTCAGAAGCATTAGTCCTCAGTGTTATGAGTATTTGAGGACTAGAAAGGAATTTCCTTTGCCTTGTAAAACTACCCTAAATGAACGGGCCAAGAACTTTTCGTGTGAACCTGGCGTACTGAAATCTGTGTTGTCTATCATGGAGATGAAGTCTGACACCTTTGCTCATTTTGAAAGGTTGTGCTGTAACATCACTTGACGAAATGTCCTTCAGCAGTGAGTGGTGTTATGATAGAGATAGTGATGCCCTTTATAAACCCCATGAAAAGGTACTGGTCGTGATGTTTAGCGAATTGGTAGGAAAATGGAAGCAATCAATTTTCTATGGTTTTGATGTTGCAGATATGTATCAAAACATGATAATGTTAATAGAAGAGGCTGAGCATGCATAGCCTTCTTTGCCAAAATATCAGTGTTCTTTAAAATAAGGAAGTTAAATAATGATATTAGGATAAATAAGAGAAAAGACAAGACTTGCAGCGGTGAAAGTAAAAAAAAGACATGAAAGTGATAAGATAATGGTATGCAGAACAAACAAACATAACTGTGTTAACCTGTGTACGAACATCATTTATATACAAACTGTGTGTAAATAAACTTTACGGTAATGTAATAGTTATATATTTATTCCCCTTTTAGAAATATACCATAGACACGATAAATACGCTGTCAGTTAATTTAGGATATCCAAATCAATATCGAGAGAGAGAGAGAGAGAGAGAGAGAGAGAGAGAGAGAGAGAGAGAGAGAGGTGAGTTGTGGATCAGCTGATGTCACTGCGCAGAGGGAGCGTAAATCGGGGTTCTGTCCGTCTGACCCGTCTGAGTGGGTCCTGCTCAGGTCAAACGCAAACGAACGACGGGCTTTAAATAACATTCTTTAACTATCGACCTCACCGCGTAACAACTCCTCGCTGCTTTGGGAGAAGAGCGCTGGTGAACTGGTACAATACATGTACAAAATACCGGGGTCTAAGCGATGTCAGGCAGGGCAGCCGATCGGGACTGCAAAGTCTACCCCAAAAGCCAAATCAAAGTCCTTCAAAAGAAGGCATCACGGCGACCCCATATAAAAATGGGAAGAAGAAGAAGAAGAAGAAGAAGAAGATTTTGATCCCATTCTGGGTAAATAAAAAGACAGTCGTTTACACGTTACAGGAACCGAACCGTCAAACATTCGTCAGAAATTCAACCAAACGACTGAAAAATCTATCCGCTCAAAACTCAAAATGAAGAGAGGGCAGCGGAACTCCGGAAACTTTCTCAAGGACATTATCTCGCAGAGGTCCTTCTGGGGAAGACGAATGATTCATGGCGAACATTTTCTCTCCCATAAAGAGGAAAAGGGGATTCTCCATTCAAATGCAAACTCCAACTATAAATACATATAGAATTACCCGCGAACACACACACACACACACACACACACACACACATATATATATATATATATATATATATATATATATATATATATATATATATATATGTGTGTGTGTGTGTGTGTGTGTGTGCGTGTGTGTGTGTGTGATTGTGTATGTGTATGTGTGTGTAGAGGGTAAAAAAAAACGACGGGGAAAATTTAACAGATGGTAAAAATTGACGAGTAAAAATTAACAGGGGCTAAAGATTAACAAAGGGTAAAAAATAACAAGGGGTTAAAATTAACAAGGGGTAAAGATGAGCAAGAGGTTAAAATTAACAAGGGGTGAAAATAAACAAGGAGTTAAAATTATCAAGGGGTAAAAATTAACGAGGTTAAAATTGACAAGGGGTAAAATTAACAGGGGGTTAAAATGAACAAGGGGTAAAATTAACAGGGGGTTAAAATGAACAAGGGGTAAAGATCAACAGGGGTAGAAAATATCAGGGGGTAAAAAATAACAGGGGGTAAAAATTAACAGGGGGTAAAGATTAACAGGGAGCAAAAAATAACAGGGGGTTAATCGCTCGAACGACGCAAAATCCGATGACAAGTAAAAACAAGTATGAAGAATGAAATGTTTCTTCTCTTCACTTTTACGCTTTGTAATTCTTTTGTGGTTTATCTTATTGGTTTCAGGGCATCGCGATTTAGTTGTCCAATTGATACCGAATCCTATGGTATGACCAAAACTTTCCCATCTTGTGCAAAACGTGAGGTAAATGAAGAAATATAAACATCCACAAACGAATCTGGATGTCCTCAAATACGGATTTTCCACAAACTTCGAAGTCCCCGAAAGGATTCCGGAGAAACCTTGGTTCGATCTTCGTGTTCGATTCTGTTTTGTTTCAGGCGTCGAGAGAGAGAGAGAGAGTCTCCCGGAATCCCTCCTGAAGAGACGTCTGAGCAAGCGTTCCCTGGAGACTCAGTCTTCTTCCCTGAAGACATCTAAAGTTTCTGGAGCCTTCCCATACTCCAGGAGTCTCGCACTCCTGGGAATTCCCAGCGGTGAGCGGCACGTAGCATATTTCTCAACTAAGCTTAGCGCAGGCAGCAAAGTTTGGCAGACACGGTCAAAATGAATGTCCAGAATATCTGCAAATTTGTTCGTGGTAATGGTTGTGGACTCGAATATTGTTATTCGGTTATATGTGATTTTATTTCATGGATAGGACCTCCGGCTCTCCTAGCAGTATCCACCTTGCCTGCTGTGGCTCAGGTTTTCACAACGGCAGGACGTCATTTGGAAGAGAAAAAAATGAACGGCGACCTTCGTAAAAAACTGAACTCAGCAAATCACAATCTTCAAATGATCAAGCAAGAGCTGGAAGCAGCCGAGCACTGGAAATTTATAATGCAGAAAGCCAAACAGGAAGTATCCTGCAGACGACAGTGCCAAAACAAAGAGTACGATGAAACATCAGGCTGTAACGACCATACTCTCGAAATAATCAGGCGGAGGAAAGTGGAGGAGAGTAGGTGGCGAAGCAAAGAGCACGCAGTTGAATTACCGAACTGTAGCGGCCATTCTCCCGAAATAATCAGGCGGAGGAAAGAGGATGAGACCCCGCCATTCCGCCGCCGCTATCTGTCGACGACTCTTTCTCTCGAGGTCAAAAAACATAGGCCCAGATCTAGGCTATGGGACAGGGACCGAAACATGATGGACCCAAGTTGCAGCAAGTCCCAGGACGGGAGGAGGAGAAGGAGCAGCAGTAGTCACAAAGTCCGCCCACCCGCAAGCATTCCCCTGAGGGTTAACATAGATCGCCTACTCCAGGATAATTTGAGAGAGAAGTTGACGCTCCAAAGAGAACAAGAGAACCTGTACAGGGACGAACTGATTTGGAACTTGGAAGAGAACGCGAAGCTGAAACGCGAAGTAAGCGAACTCACCAGGCAGCAGCGCGGTGCCGCGAAGAAGGAAGAGAACTTGGATAAGGAAAACGAACGTCTCAAGGACACCATCAACGAATTGAAGCGCCTCTTGTCTGCCGCCGAGCTCAGGGTCGAGAAGAAAGAAGCGGCTGCTGATCAGCTGCAACGCCAGCTGGACAAGGCCGAGGAATACAACCGCCAGCTGAGAAGGAAGTTCAAAGGACAAGATCTGGAGGTGAGGAAAGGACGGAGCGAGGGCGACGAGATGCGGAGGAAGGTCCAATCGGCGGAGGCCGAGATACAGAAACTCCGCAAAGAGAATGAAAACCTGCGGTACGATCTCGACCAGAAACAAGAGGCCATCCGCAAAATGAAGTCAGACGTGCACAAGGACGACGATGACTTCAGGCGGATGCAGGAGAAGTTAAGACGGAGAGACGCGCAGGTCAAGGAGTTGGAAGGGGAACTCAGGCGGATGGACGAGAACTACGAGCTGTGCCACCAGGACTTCAAGAGGGTGAAAGTCCAGCTCCGCGATTTTCAAGAAGAAAATGGCAAGCTCCAGAGGCAGCTCCAGGCCCTGCTGGAATACCATCACGTCGAGGAAAAGGAAATGCTGGAGGTAGACCGCGAACTGAACAGCCTGATGAATTTCTACAACGAATATATCCACAATGTGGACAAGGGCAAATGTCACCAGCCGTTTGAGCTGCCCAGAAATGTACTGGAGATCAAAGAGAGAATCAATAATTATTATTGAGGATGAAGAACCAGCCCGAAGGTATCCGCAAGTATACCTTCCGAAACGACGGAAAAGGAGGACCACCCGTCTTTGCTTCTGAAGAAACAGGGCCAAGGTGACCAACTGTTGGCCAAGGGTGTTTTCCCATGGGGGTAAATGTGGTGGGAATTTGCCCCAATGGGGAAACACTTTGGCAGATAGTTAAATCACCCAAGATTGCTTGGGGAAGAAGCAATTTGGGCAGCCCTTGGGCGACCAAACTGTTGGCCAAGGGTGTTTTCCCATGGGGGTAAAAGTGGTGGGAATTTGCCCCAATGGGGAAACACTTTGGCAGATAGTTAAATCACCCAAGATTGCTTGGGGAAGAAGCAATTTGGGCAGCCCATGGGCGACCAACTGTTGGCCAAGGGTGTTTTCCCATGGGGGTAAATGTGGTGGGCATTTGCCCCAATGGGGAAACACTTTGGCAGATAGTTAAATCACCCAAGATTGCTTGGGAAGAAGCAATTTGGGCAGCCCCTTGGGCGACCAACTGTTGGCCAAGGGTGTTTTCCCATGGGGGTAAATGTGGTGGGCATTTGCCCCAATGGGGAAACACTTTGGCAGATAGTTAAATCACCCAAGATTGCTTGGGGAAGAAGCAATTTGGGGCAGCCCATGGGCGACCAACTGTTGGCCAAGGGTGTTTTCCCATGGGGGTAAATGTGGTGGTGGGCATTTGCCCCAATGGGGAAACACTTTGGCAGATAGTTAAATCACCCAAGATTGCTTGGGGAAGAAGCAATTTGGGCAGCCCATGGGCGACCAACTGTTGGCCAAGGGTGTTTTCCCATGGGGGTAAATGTGGTGGGCATTTGCCCCAATGGGGAAACACTTTGGCAGATAGTTAAATCACCCAAGATTGCTTGGGGAAGAAGCAATTTGGGCAGCCCATGGGCGACCAACTGTTGGCCAAGGGTGTTTTCCCATGGGGGTAAATGTGGTGGGCATTTGCCCCAATGGGGAAACACTTTGGCAGATAGT